>KE504864.1:412553-430482 GCA_000441515.1 Elaeis oleifera
TAGTTTATAGGACTAATAAATATATTTTACAGAATCTATTAATTATCAATATATTAATAAATATAATAATATTTATTTATAATATATTATATATGATTAATAAATATATTTTATGTCATATAGTATGGATGGTTTTGATATTATATAATCAGTGATTTTGAATTCTTATAGAATATCAAATAGATTACTCGTAGATACTCAATGATCTTTGATTATTAGATCATGGCCTATCAAACGTCATAATTTTAAATCAATAATGATCAAATCACTATAAAATTCAGATTATCGATAATCTTAGATTATCTTAATGATCTCATTTGGGTCATCAAATGGTACCTAAACGATTGGATGGCTTAGTTAATCACTTAGTGACCTACAAGTATTTAACTCAAGTTCAATCATGTACATATAATGTCCAAAACAGCTTCTATATTATATAAAGCCAGCTGCAATTTTAATAATTTAGGGACTTATGAGCCAGGCACCAATATTATACAGTTTCTCCTCGAAATGTTTGAAGGCTGAGTTCATGCAAAATCTCGGACCAAGAAGGTTTCCGAAGCTAATATATATTTTATTTTCTAACTTCTTCTGATGCCGCCTGGATTTCTACTTGAAAAGGGTGTAGAAGGAATTCGGAAGCCATTTGAATTTTTTATTACTTTATTAGAGTTGGAATAATTCTAGTTTTGATTAAAATCATGAGAATAGTGCTATCTTTGATCAGACGGCCTCAACATATCACAGTTCAGGATCTCATTCCAAAAAATTAATTAAAAAATATTGTTTAAGTCCTTTAATTCAGTATATATGTCAGGTTCTTTTCAGCAAATGATCAATACGGGATTAAATATTAGGCCAAATCGTCAATTTAAGATGTTAACTTTCAGCTAATGTCCATTTCAAGATAAAAACTTTTTGAGATTTCAAAGAAGAATAAATATTTTAAAAAAATTCAGATAAGGACAAGAGCTAACACTATTAAAATTTTTAACAGAATAAGTTATGTGACTTGTAAATAACTCTTCTTATATCTGACGTGGCATAGCTTAAGCTGATTTTTTTATTATCCGTCAAAATACTAAAAAAAAAAGAAAAGGGCTATTATAAACGAGGGCTGGAATCCAGAATTGGGTTTTGGGGCATTGAACTAAAAATGCAAAATTAAGATTCTTCTACTTCTTTCATCACAAATTGGGGACGACAGATTCTGTCAAATTAAAGAGTTCTTTTAGTCTTCCATCATGCACAAGTGTTAGACTCACCAAATAGAGGTTAGTGGTGAACATGGATGAGACTTATGCATCTGAAGAATCAACTAATGCTATTGATGGGCAGAAGATTTGCATATGTGGGATGGTCCCAAGATGCTAGACAAGCTTCAAGCCATGGAGTGCAGGATAGAGATTTATGGATGCCAAATTTTGATATGTATTTTCATGAAAGTACTTTTTTTTAAAGTGGCTATTGATTTAGGTTGAATCTAGTCATCTGCAGCGTGCAACTTTTTTGAATGGACCGATCCTCCTCTTTCTGCACGAGCTAGAGATGTTATAACAAGACAAAGATCGGAGATTCTGAATATGAAAGATAAAATTAAGAGATTGCAGTAAGTTGGTGAAAAGAGGTGCCAAGAAGAAGGATCGAATTATGCCTCTTCTCCTCATGCAATTGGTCAATTGAATGAAAATGAGAGTAATCGAAATGCTGAACTAAAAGAGCAGCTATTTGACCTACAGATTCAACTTGCAATAGAAAGAATGAGAAAAAAAGACTTATGGTTTGCTATGTGCATTTTTTGTGGTAGTTTGTGGTTTGTTGATATGAAATTTTATATATAAGCATTAGATGTTTGGTCAGATTGGCTTTTATACTCAAATATATTTCAATCAATGAAATTATAAGATTTGGTCAGAATGGATGTTGTCTATCTATTGCAACTTTGTTCGCATATATTTTTCATCAGTGAAATAGAGTTATTGAGATTAATATACAAGGAGTTGACAAATAAGACTACTAGCATCAAGGCTTGAAAGCCATTTCTATTAAACTGTCAATTGCTTACAAAAGTATCAAAGTTGGTATTCATATCACATAGTCATTAGGTACAAGTAGTCAAACTGCACCAGTTGGCATTTAAGTTCAGTAACTATTACAAAATGAGACCAAAAAGACAATGCATAAATTCAATCCCTTCCAAACTCTGATCTTCATGCTGCCTCATATTTTTGACTGTCAATAAAGTAGCTTGCTGAGTGACATCACTTGTGGTTGGAGTTGAATTATGTATGGCCGGTTCACTGATTAGAACAGGTATCTCAAAGTTAGGACCAACCTATATTAACAAAGAACAAATAATTAAAATCTATCGCAATCCAGTGCATATTGAACTAAAATTTGTTTAAAAAATTGGAGAAGAAAAGCTTATCACATTCATATAGGTATTCCCAGTCCTCTCTAACACATATATGCCAGGCTCTCTAGGAACATACTCCATAGCATCATCAATTGTAGTCTTGCCATGCCTCTTCGATTGATAGTTCTCTCATCATTTACATCCACAACATCATTGCTGCATGTACCCATACCTCTCCTCCCTCTCTCTCAAGCACTTCCACCCCTATTGCCTCTACTAGTTTCAATCCTAACATCATTTACACTTACACGCCTTCCACCCCTATTTCCATCTCCTACTTCATTAGAGTCATTTCTCTCTTGCTCAGCATTTGATCCAACAAACTGCCAAAAAGAACATATAAAAGTGAGTGCATTATGTAAGGAATTTATTTAATGTAAATAAGTCTAGAATTCATTATATCTCATCAGTGTCTAATTGATGCTCATTGGTGTCATCCTTGTGTAAACATCCAATTTTGTTATGGCCAGCTTCATAGCAAAGACCACAATGAATCACAACTCCTATTTTAGGAAGCTTGTATCGATTTGTTGGTTCATCATGACCTCTCTTTTTTCTCAACTTTAGCCTTCCAGGTGGCCTCCTGTATGTTGGTGGTTTGACAAGCCCAAGAGAATGTGTTGGTCAAAATTTTTTGATCCGATATGATGAATTGTCATACCGTATGCTTGCAAATATCTGTCCTTGATGAAGAAGTCAGACACATATCTTTTTGGCTACCCATTCATTGCATAAATTGCTGACACAGCATGATAGCAAGAAATTCAATCAAGTCCCACCTCCTACAACTATAAGATCTAGCTGCAATATCCATTATATGGTTGTCCAAATCATGTCTGACCCGAAATTCATATTCTCCAGCTTGTATACTCCTATTATTTCTACTTAAACTCTTCTCTCTATTCAATGCCTATAAATTTTAGGACATATATCCCTATGCCAGCTATTATCAAGATATCTCATCTCATGAATTTGAAGCATTACATTTTCACTTATATTATCTAGCATAGCACAATCTCTTTGTACCTAGCATATAAAATGAAACTATTAAAAGTCTCGTCTAGATTGTTGTGGATTATGTCACACTTGCAATCAGTTAAAAGAAACTCGACACCAGTGTCTAGGGTTTCTCTTTAGGATCTTTTCAGCTACTTCATTAGACAATTCTCTCAATTTGACCACAGCCAGCTAAAAGTCAGGCTCAGTTTATACTTTAGCGATAGCCTAGAATGTTCTTTATATGTAAGCCCCTTGAATCCATCTGACTGCCAGTTCACATGTAGGTCTTGCATAGAACTTATGCTCAGCACCTGGGACAAGTTCTACAATGCTTGGGATAAAGCCTTGATTAAAATTCAACAAAATATAATGCATTAGTCTTAAATTAACTACAATTACAGAAAATGAAAATACATTAGTACATATCTAATCTTTGTTTGTTTGAGATCCAAACCCAATTATTTACTTCTTATGGACCAATATCTCCAAGTAACATCTCCAAGAATCAAGTCCAACTATCCCTAGTTTTCCTTCAATTACATACCATGCTATAGGAAATATTTGGTTATTCCCATCCCTTCCAATAGCAGAAAGAAGCACCTCATGTGCAGGAGGTTTCAAATGGCACCCATCAAGCCCTATTATTGGTCTACACCATCAAGCCCTATTATTGGTCTACACCCTCTCTTAAAATCTTCCCTGCATGCTTCATAGCAAATATAGAATTTTTGAAATCTATTCTTGTTCTCATCAGCCTTCATGAAGAAACTACTGTTAAGATTTCTTTGTCCTAACTCACTTGCATAATCTCTCACCCACTCATACTGCTGCTAAAATGACCCATAAATGATCTGTATTGCCTTCTGCTTTGCTCTAAAAGCTTGTCCTCTTAACACCTTGATGCCCCACTTCTTTTACAATCATCAACAATACTCTTCAAAGTCTTATGTGGGTTATCAATGAGGTTATCTTCAATCTCCTTCGCAATCCAGTTAGCATTAGCATGTGTTATCTTCTTACTTGACTCATATTCATGCACATCAATCAATGACTTCACAGAAATATTCTTCCTCTCTTTTCTTGCCAAGTTGCATCGTATAAAAAAGGCACCCTTACATTCAATAGTCACCCTCTTAGCATGATTTTCATGAATCTTAACTTGAATCTGTTTGCAACTTCATAGCATGTAACAGTATGCTTGAAAGCTTCTACATCCATGAATTGCATTTCTATTTCAAACTTAATGTCTGCCCACTCTGATTTTGTATTGAAAGGTTTACTAGTTTTCCTCTTACCGTCATTCCCATTCTCATTTTCTTCGTCTTCACTTAAGTCCAAGATAGATAGACTCATTGTCCTTATAATCTGACTAGTACCTCTCTCTTATAGATGAACCTATAGCATTATTGAATCTCCATCCTTTTCCTCCAGCACTCTTATCTTGCTACCTTTGTAGCCACTATTGAACCCTACTAATCCTAGTTCTCCCCATTGAATCTCTACACTGTATTTCTTGGTCATTTGATTCACCTTCCTCCTGGGTACCATGTTGTTCATGGTTCTTATCCTCTTAGTTACCAACCCTAGTGTCTCTTTCAGAATTAGTGGGATTTGCTTGACTGCCCTCCACCCTCTGTCCCTCCATATCATGCCTTACATGCCCTGCATCTTCTTGATATATCTATGGTTCTGTCACATTAGTTGGCACATCATCAGTTGCCCTCTCTACCACATCTACTTTTTCACTCCATGCTCCACATACAGTTGAATAACATCACCAGCATGTACACTCACTATATAAAGCATATCTGCGTTATTCTTTAAAATCCCAAGGCTATGAGTCAGTGTGCCCCAAAGAACGGTATAGTATACATCTCTAACATTGTACTACCAAAGATAACTATTGATTGTGCTAATGATCTCTGGCTATGATATGTAATCAGGATCTATGCCTATCAAATGCTCTGTACCCCCATCATAAAACCTCAGATTGTTCTTGGTAATAAATCTCCCTCCATGATGGAAGTTTAACTCTATTTTATTATCAGTTGTCATTCCTGAAATAATAAAATAATAGGCAATCTCGTCACTCAATAAGAACCTAACAAACATGCCCTAAACTCTCCTATAAACAAATATGCAAATATGCTTATATGCCCAGCACATGGATCAATGGTTGGAATTTTTAATTACAAACAGATCCCTAAAATTTCTCAATGAAATGTTAACCTAAAATTATAATCACAAATCAATTGTTAATGAACAAAATCAAACTTTAATCTAAAACCTCCGCACAATACTTCAGTTTCAATAATTTCAGTAATCCATAAAATTTCAATTTCAGTTCTCACCTCAACGATAACTTGTGAAGAACGTCGCTCCAAGTTCGCTAACCGTTAAATATTCTCCCAAGCTTTTGTCAATCTTCCAAGAATGAGAGCTGCGCACTGTTTCATCATGTGACCGATTTCGTCAGAATTCCTATGCAGAGATAAAGATGGAAACTTCAGCTTCTGTTTGAGCACAACATCTATGTTTCCCTCCAAAAGTATGTATTTGTCGTTTCATCCCCTATCCCTTTTTCTTTTTTCTATTTTGTGCTTTTTTTATTTTGCTAAGTTAAATAGAATTATGCCACATCAGATATAAGGAGTCATGTGCAAGTCACGTGACCCATTGTGTTAAGAAATTCTAATAATGTTAGCTCTCGTTTTTATTTGAAATTTTTTTAAAAGAGTTTATCCTTCTTTAAAATCTCAAAAAAATTTGTCCTGAAATGAACATTAGCTGAAAATTAATATCCTGAAATGGTGATTTGGCCTAAATATCAAGTTAAGAATCCAAATACATTCAATTTCAATAACAAGTATTACAAATTCAATCTAAACCCATATTGCAGTACTTTCTAATCCAGATAGACCATAGGCTGGATTCATTTTGATATTATTTATAATAATTTAAAATTTCATTCAAAAAACTAATTAAAAGCTACTATTTGAGTTTCTTACTTCTATATAAACACCCAAGATTTGTTTGATGAATAACTGATATGGGATTAAAAATACGTTGCACGGTTCCTCACACAAGAAAATCCCATCAACCTTGCTTCTTCAAAGCTTCTGGGCGTTTGGATTTACGGCTTGTACAAGAAGATGGTATTTGGTAGCATGCTGTATCGATACCCTTGCAGTTTCTTCCCAAATTAATCGACAGCAACCACCCATCTTTCCTCAAAAACTAATCAAGACCTTTGGGAAATGATGTGAATAGGGACTGAAGTTCCTCAAGGCAAGGTCAGGACTGCATGATTACAGAAATATTTCAATCAAGAAAACTGTTAACAAATCAATAACCTGTTCCAACAAGTTTAGGTAGGTCTCCTAATTCTCAGCCATTACCAGAAAAAGTTTTTGCTTCAGAAATTTTAAAAAGAATGCAGCTCTTTATGAAGTTTATTAAACACCATAGCAAGTACATGAACTAATGAAACACCCCTGACAATCAAATAATGTAGCCCCTAGTCATATTCTAGAGTTGGAAAAATTGTAACGATACATATAATTTAAACCAGTGGTTCCCACCCAAAAAGAAGCAAAGTCACGGTATTGTTTTAAATTATACCCTCAACAAACAAGAAGTTCTGTGAAAGGAGAAAAAGAAACAGATCCTGAAGAGAAGGCTTTCACTATACAAACAAGACAGAAAAGTCTCCATCAATTAGGAGATCATTTGGTAGCCTACTCCAAAATCCAAAAGAATGACGCTTCTCCATCCTCATGTATATGAAACCCTCAAATTGCACTTGTATTAACATCTGAAAGTTCTCCTTGGCCAATAATTACTTCTGCCTGTATACTCTGCAGGTATTTTCTCTAGCACGAACATCCTCCTGATTGCTGTTCCGACTGCGAGGCACTGACAGTGGGCTTCAAGTTGACGTCAACCATGTCTTCTTGTTTGGTTGAAGAAAGAGTCTCCATCCCTGGTAAGGCTGCAGCAATCTTGCGGAAGAGAGGCTGCAATTATTCATTTCTCTTTCAACATTAGTAACCCGGAAGTGATGTTGAAAAGAACATAGTCAAGCAGATATGATTCACCTTAATGTTGAATCCTGCTTTTGCACTGGTTTCTATGAACATGACCCCAAATTCACGGGCCTTGGCTTCTCCTTCTTCAATAGAAACTTGCCTGTTATCATGGGCAGATAACATAGTTGTTTACAACCGTAATGGAATTATAGCTGAAGGAGATGCAGGTAAAATCACATAATGTAGGCTAAGGTCAATCAGCTAGAAAAGGATTTCCTAAAAAAAATATAATCTGATCATTACTTGTTAAGTCCACAAGCAGCAGCAAACAGTTGGACATGTCAGTAAAGAAGTGAATCTGCACGCAATTCTATTTAAAGAACCATATGCCAATCAGTAATGACCCTAAAAAATTATTTCTTTGTTGTAATTTTTGTGAAAATAAGTTTCAAGTATAGAATATATATTAAAATTAAGGGTGCAACCCTAGAAGACTCGCCAACCCAACACAAAGATAGCAGGTTTGGGTTGGGCACAATCCGGCCTGGATCACAAGCAGGTTGAGACAGTTATCCATTTATTAAATGTTCTGGTTTGTGTCTTAGTGTGTCCAGCCAGGTTAAATATCTGATAACAGACACAACCCAATCTGACTTGTTTATTACTTGTCTAACAAACAGGTCAGGTTCAGAATCAGGTTTTACCGACCATTTAACAGAATTCCTGTGTCCTAGGCCGATAAAACCTGATCCAACCCAACCAACCGCTAATCCTAACCAAAATGTACAAGGAAGCTAACAATCAACTCTGTCACGCAAACTTAGAAGATTCAAGTGGAGCAAACTGTTGACTGCAAGAACTTCAATCATATATTCCTGACACAAGGATACTTCACTAAAGAAAAGAAAAAGAAAAAAAAATCAAGGATAAAGTAATCAAAGGAATCAAGAAGTCAACATTCTTGTTACCATGTTCCAACTCATATGGAGCTATTTCCACAACATTCATCTCTAGATATCCGCACAACAAGTGTATGAGTCCATACAATCAATGGCATTCTTTCAACAGAACATCTCATCAAAAGAATGAGTAAAATAAAGGAAAACAGCCATTTAATCAGCTATACAGGCACCTTCACATGTTATATGGCCACCAGAAAATTCACATAGAGGTATATACCACAAAAAACTGAGTGCACAACTTCTCTAGCGCTTGTTAAACTGGTGGACTCAGTTGAAAACATAAATCAATCTAAAGAAACAATTTTTGATGAGCCAGGTTATCACAATTCCATGGTTGCTTCTAAACACATCAACACAAACGATGAAGCAGATTCAAAGAACTTTGGAAAAAAAAAAATACAAAAGCTTGAGTGGCACTTCAACCTGTTAAAATAGTGAAGACAACCAATAAATAGTGGGGGTTTCAGGGTTATCACCTTTTGTCAACAAGATCCGTCTTGTTTCCTACTAGGACAATAATGACATCACTTCCTCGTTCTGTTCGCACTTCTTCAATCCATTTTGAAGTGTTTAAAAATGATTGCCGATCTGCACAAAAAAACATATAACTGTATATCCAGATTGACATCTTACTTAAATAGGACAGGTGAAGAAGACCTGTTATGCTATGATTGTTGATGGCTTGACAATATATTTGAGAACGTTATGTGTTTCAGCCCATTTCTGTGAGTAATTGATAAGTAGTGTGTTTTGAAATAGTTAGAAGCAAATGAATTGTGATACCCCAACCCCATCCACACGCATCTTATAGTAAGTTCAAAAAAAAAAAATTAAGGCTGAGCACATGCAAGAAAGCTAGATCATGTTGAGAGCTTAAAACACATGGAGAAATCCCGAAGGAGTTCTCTTCCAATTAGGAAACCCAAAACCACTCGGGAATTCGAGTTAAAAATGATCTCAAAAACCTCTCTTAGAAATCTATTAAAGACCTCAACCTCTCTATTCCTTTTCACCGGAAAATCACCAAGGTTCACCGCTCGTTTTCCCTTCTTTTCCTCTTGAGTTACCAGTGATTTAATCTGGATTTGGCCGCTACAAATCGGATTGATTGTGATTGGAGACTAGGTAAGACCCTCAAATCATCCATCCCTCGATCTCCCATAGTTGCTAAAGCTTAGAATCTAACCAATTGTGCCAGAAGTTCTCATGAAAATGTTGATTTCTGATTCCCCTATTTTCCACATCCTGTTCTTGGTTTTTCCGCTGCCAGTTGCTGTGCCGATCGTCGGACTGGGGTGGCTGGTCGCCACCGTGGCCTGCTCCTCCGGCCACGAGCGTTGCCGGCTAGGAGGTGGACCTCCTTGGCATCGGGAACAAGAGAACAAGGAGTTCTCTGATCCGTGGAAAGAAAGAAAGAGGACTACGTCCTCTATTCCGTGAAAGAAGAAAAGGAAAAATAGAAAATAGCAAAAAATAGAAAATAAAAAATGAAAAAAAAAGAAAAGAAAAGAGTTTTCTTCTCTCTCTCTCTCAGCTTGCAGCCCCATTTTTTCCCTCTAGAAATTCTGACTCTCTCTCCACTTTCTCTCTCCAAAAAAATCCTACTCTCTCCCTACCATTTCTCTCTCTAAAAGTGTCGCATTTTGGATTATGTCTCTTTTAAGATTTTCTAGATTTTAGAAAAATCATTTAATAGCCTTGATTGATCCTGGTCAAGGGATCTTGATTGTTGATTGTCGGACAGTTTCCCAGTCTCCATCTTGATCCGACCAAGCATCACAAGATTTCATCGTCGATTGCATCGTAGCATCCTACCTTGATCCTTGATTTGCAGTGGACCGATTTAATGCCCTAAATTAGACCAACTGGGTGTCAAGTGTTACCGCATAGCCAACCATCCTGTGAGGATTTAGGATTTTTACTTTGAAAATAATTATGATTAAGTTTAATAAAGTATGATTTTGGTTGTTAGGTTTTGAAAGACAAATTTCTGAAATTATATGGATTCGTTGAAATACATGTGAGGTAAATAATGATTTATCTTCTCTAGATTTTTCATTTATAGAATATTATTTTAAATGTTGAATAAATTGTTAATGGATTTATATGTGTTTATGAATCGTAGGAAGAATGTATTTTAAATGAAAATTGATATGAGATTTAGAAGTTTTATTTTCCATACTATTTACTGATCTGAAATAATATATGCATTATTTTGATTATAGCATGTGTTATTGTGAGAAAAGAATTTTGATATGAATCGATTTTGAATTCTTAGCCTGGCTATGTTCTGAACCCTACCAATTTGGGTTATGTATTGGCATTTTGAGCTCATAATTCTGTTTCTGACCCCGCCATAGGGTATAAATGTGGTATTCTGATCCGGCCACAGGATGTGTTGTGTTCCAACCCCGCCACAAGGTATAAGTGTGATGTTCTAGTCCAGCCATAGAATATAAGTATGGTCACAGTGAAAGACTGATAAGTAAAATAAAATTTATTTTGAATTAAATTTTTGGATATGATTTGTTTTCAAAATTCGATATATAATTATGTGTATAAATATTTGAAAAATATTGACATTACTGAGTTCATGTTTTGAAAATGAATTTGATTACGTTTATGCATTGATTAATGATAAACTATGTTTTGATAATTGCAACTCATATTATCGCATGAATTATCTAGTCAAGATAATTATTATTTACTGGGCTGTCTAGCTCATTACTCTATTTTACTGTTTTTTATAGATTCAAAAATCTAACTTGACTTGGAATTTAATATGAGAGAGCGAATTAGAGGACTTTGATATTTTGTTTTAGATTAGGATTTATTGAAATTTGATGCAAGATCATGAAATTTATTTATAAGATATTTGATTTAGTTATTTGAAATAAAGTTGAACATAATTATTTGAATATTATTCCGTCGTTGCTTTGTGATATTATGATAAGATGTTTTGCATGCTTGTGGGGAGAGTTCTCTATAGATATGCGGCGGTTGCCATGACCTCTGGCTCGTGATCTCGGGTCAGAGGCGTGACATGAATATTCTCTCTTAGTGTTCCTGGATATGGAAGTTGTTTTATCCAGTGCCTTTTGGGGTATGTTTGCTTAACCATTCTTTGTAAATCTACCCAGCTTTTGATTTCAACTTATTCACAAAATATACTGTAAAATAGAAAACAACCTGCAGTCATAGAGGGAGTAATCCCAATCTTCTATCTATTTTGCGGAGGAAAATTTTGAAGATGTGATTTAGAAACCATTAAATTATAGAAACTTTTATCCAGTTCTGGTTGCAAAAAGATTGTGGGACTTAAATCGCATTCCAGATTGGTAACATCATCCGACTGCCTTCACAGCTTACTTCCAGGACACCATGGTGCTTGTCGTACTCTTGACAAAGCCATCTGTTTTATAGTGCAATTAAGATGTCTTTGTTCTGTGCATGCATGTAAATTCAATCAACTGGCAGGTAATGTAAAAATGAACTCTGATATATAAAGGGAAACACATTTGCTGAATGACATTATTAGTCAGGGAGTCCTATTTATTTGCATCATGGAGATAGATAAAAAGTATGACAACTATTCTGTTTAATTACTGATATCAGAACACATAATATCCTTTTCTTCAGATAAACCCAGTCTAGGATTTTACTAAGATTTCTTTGGATAGGGAACAGCAGATACTGCAATTGATAAAGGGATTGGTTTGAATGCTAATGCATCACTTGGCCATCCAAGAACATGAAAATGTTGTTTCTTGATTATTTAATTTATAAATATGCACGAAGGCCTCAGCAATTGTAACATAAATAATTGCTATTACCTTAAACCATGACTATGTGAATTTCTGCATGCACTCTTACAAGAGATATAGTATCAAAAAATAGAAAATATCAAAATGTCCCTTATTGAAAACAAACTGAAGCATAGGAAGCTCATGAGAGCAACACAACCACAAAATTGATGATGATGATGGTAAAAATTAGATAGATAGCTAGATAGATAGATAAATAGATAAATAATTCTTGCAGCAGCATCTGAAATGCAAGATGACTGTTGAAAGAAAAAATATTAGTATCACTTACTGGCTACATCATAAACAATTACTGCAACAGAAGAATCTCTGATGTAGCTTGGAATAAGACTCCTAAATCTCTCCTGTCCAGCAGTATCCCTGCAGATTAGATGACGATAAAATCATGTTACATAGACTACAGAGTTCACTCCTATTTCTCTTCTAATCACTTTGAAATAGAGAAGCTAAAATAGACATTTCTATATACAGATAAAAATGAGAATAATTGGTCAAAAAAGAAAGCAGGAATATTACATATCTAAGAACATAAGCAATTAGAAACTTGAATTTGTTCTCTCCAATACATGGGAAGAGATTGCAACTCCTGCCAGAGGAACAGCAAGTTTCCTTCTATGCAGAATAAAAAAATGAAATATCAAAAATAGTGAAATGGGTAGCATGTTATTCACAACCATAGTGGTCAATGATAATTATACATACATATGTGTGTATGTAAATATATATGCACATACATACATATAATATATGTAACTATGTATAGAAGCAAATGTGCAGGTTATCTCGCCCTGCAAAAGAACCAGACACCAGAATATACGGCAACAGCAAAAAGTTAGCATGCTTGCATCATTCTATAAAATGAAACTTTTATTTACATCTAGATTTTTAATGCAATAACAGAGAAATTACATGTCCATAAACATATGGTTGCTAGCAGTCTCATAAGCTATATAGGAGTCCCCATGGACTAACTTAAGGAGTCAACATTTTTTATGTGGAACAATAACATCAAAAAAATCTAAAGACATGCAAAACTGCTTGATCTACATCCTTATCGTCATTTGTTCTTTACATGCTACATGCTAAATAAATACAGGTTTTCTCAAAGCCTTAATAACAATTTCCACCCAACTTTTCTTAGCTATAACCCTCCTATATTCTGATCCTGCAGCATAAACCCAGGCTCTCCTTGTATTCTTCATTGTACATAATAATAACAGACAAAGAGGAGGAGGAGGAGGAGGAGGAAGAATCCGAATAGGTTCTGCATCACATTATCCTTCAACAAACCATATATACATGTCAATGCTCTCTTCTTTGTAAAACTCATTCTATATGGCTAATCCCTTCACCTCGGTTATGTTCTAAACCAAGGTTTACGGACTCGATATCAGAGCCCGTGCCGGCTGGCCGACGGTACAGATCCGTACCATACCAGATGGGCATGAACTGAAACAAAGAAGGAAAGAAACCGAGAGGAGGAAAAGAGAGAAAGAGAAAGAAAGAGAGAAATAGAGAGGGAGAAAGAAAGAAAAGGAGGGAGGGGTAGGAGCGGAGGGGCCGTCGGACGGCCTCCGGCTAGCCGCCATGGCCACCGAACGGTGCAGTCCATGCGTGCGGTGCCACGGGCGTGAAACAGGGACGACGCCCCTATTCACGGGATTTTTTTAAAAAATCGAATTTAAGTGAAGCAGGCAAACCATTTGCCGGCATCACTATTTTGCTTTTTTTAAAAAAATTTAAAATGAAGCCAGCAATTCGATTGCCAACTTCATTGTTTTAATTTTTTAAAAAATCTCTTAAACAGTGAAGCCAACAAATGGTTTGCCGACTTCACTGTTTGTCTCCATATTCAAAAAAGGACCGATGTGTGAATAGGGGCAATAGGGCCAATGTGTGAATAGGAGCTGTCGCCCCTGTTCCGTGGTCGCGACTCCACCCGCACGATTTTCGCCACCCACAGGCCACGACAGCCACTCGAAAACCTTCGAAAGCCCTTCCGACGTCCCGTCCTCCCTCCGATGAGTCACTCCCTCCTCTCTCTTTCTCTCTCGTTTAACAGCCCTATCAGATGAACCGAGCCACGGAGACTTGCACGGCCTTCGATGGCCGCAGCGGGCCTCCGACGATGTCCTCCTCTCTCTCTCTTCCTCTCTTTCCCTCTCTTTCTCCTCGGCACCGGCATGTGCCGCTTTCCAAGCCAAAGCCGTCCGGTTCCCCACCGGTCCGATTCGACACACCCCGAACTGCCGGGTTCGAGACAATTCTGAAAATCTTGTTCTAAACCTTATAGCATCCCAACCTACGTTATCGCTAAATTTAATATTTACGTTTTGTCATATCATATTTTGATCACATTATGCTCCAAAAGCCATATCACATCACTCACCAACCCATATTTAGTCAATTTCCATATTTCTGTTTCCATTTAATTGTAATTGATTCAAATAATCACTTGGCTGGATGTCTTGGCCACTATTTAATCATAATTTGTATTTACATATCATTGCATTAGAAATACTCCATTAACTCAACTAATTTTAGAAAGCTAACCCAACAAAATATTCTTGAAATCTAACATCCAACCTTGTGGTCTTTCAAACCAAATCACTAGCAAATAACATACAACATGGGACTTCTCAAAGAAAAGAGTTGGTCAGATTTTCAAACGTAACAGCAAAATTAATGACCAAGGAGCTGCATATTTACATATTATTAGTAATAATGATGCAGCAATATAGAGACAAAAATCTACAGGAGCACATAAAATAGAAGAATAAACAAAAGGAGCTAGGAGATGCCTGTTAGAAATTTTTGAAACTTCAATGGAATAGCAAACTGCTCGTAGAACGGATCTGACCCCTAATTACAGAACTCCCCACTTGCTAGCAAAACATAAGGCAGATCCAAAAGGAACTTTTTGAACTTATAAAACAGTTTCTGTTAGCTTACAAAATTCGATCCTCATGAGGCCCCATATTGAAAGTCAACTAAATAACTATATCAGAAATATGTCCAACAACTCTAGTACCTCCCAATTCAACCTATAACAAGCAAACAACTTCTTAACACTATTTCTAGTCACTGCAGCATTCAGAATATGAAGGGCTACAACAACAGGAAATAAAGAACAGTGGCCTGGCTAGGAGGCTGATGGTCATAATTGAACAAGGAGTCATCCACAGATCCAAAGCCAAGGATTTCCACTTGGAAACCTTCTTCGACCAGCACCTGGTGAATGCTTGCCTAGCTACTACCACCTGCTTTCTGGAGAAGGATAATCCCACAAAATTATAAACTAATATTTTTTATTTGATAAATCGGTATAATAAACTAATACCAATAGAAAGAAACTAGCAAACAGAGAAATAGGCCTTGTATTTGGGAAGGACAGGAAGAAAGAACAGAGAAGGAATAAAAGGGCAAGGCTCACATGATCATTCGAAATACTAGGACAGATCATGTAGAAAATCACATTAAAAAGCAAAGGATTCATTTTTTTTCCAACTAATAAGATCATGTTACTATCAAAATCTACTTCTGCATAATTTTTTCTTGCACCGCATTTATGTTTCATGCAAGACCAATGCAGTTCCCATTCTTCATGCATGAAACACCATGACCTACCTTATCCCACCCACCCACCACCCCTCACACCGACCAAATAATAATAATAATAATAATGCCTGTTCCCTTAAACTGTAAGAATGTAATCCAAGTGAAATTAAATTTGATTCACCATCAGAAACAAGAGAGACAGACACCTTACCAAAGTTGCAAGCGAACTGTGCGATCTTCAAGGTACATTGTCTTTGACAGAAAATCAATCCCAATTGTAGCCTGCAAAGTATTTGTGGAGTGTGGAAGTAAGAACAATAGCTACTTACCGGATACTCTCAGCTTTTTTAGATATTTATGTGGCAATTAATACTATGAATTGACACTTATAAATAATTCCTACAATGCACCAAAATGAGGTGATGACATAAATGTTGGAGTCTTCAAAAAGTATATTAGAAACATTCAAACATTCTTTTGGAAAGAATCCAAGGTTAACAAATAGAAGAACAGTCCAAAAATTGCAAGCTCTTGGTACAAAATCGCTGCTTCTCTTAGTTCAGGGTTTTGGGGGAAATAAACAAACAAATCTCAACTCTTTCCAAGAAGAAATGCTAGATAACATCATGGGTGCTTAGAAGAAGTAAAGGTAATTTTGTTATGGGAACTAAAAGGTAATTTTTGCTTTGGGAACTAGAGATCTAGACGGAAGTCAAAAACTGAACTCATAATGACATCAAATTAATCATAAATTACTGCAAAAAGCGAAAGACACATTTGCATTTAGTCTAGCTGGTTAAGAATTTGCCTCAACAAGAATACTTCTCTTTTTAGTTAAATAATTCTGTTAACATATATCAACAAAAATGCAAACCAGAAAACCTCTGTCCCAACATTTCAGCAAAAAAAATCCTCAAACAGTGTAGCAGACATAACCAAAACGAGATGTCTTTCAGAAATAATCTATCTAACCTTCCATCAAAGCTCCCAGACATTATCCAATAATTTAAAAGAGGGAAAAAAAAGATTCTGATACTTGAGCAAGGAAACAAATAAAGATTGCAATTACTCATGATAGAATTCTAGCGGGCTTAAGGAAGCAACATGGGGGCCATTATAAGTGGCTGGTCATGCGTATCTCAATTCATTAGATCTACTACTTCTTTCTCTTCTTTTATTTAAGAATAAGCCACTATTCACTAAAGTAACATAGCTCTCACTGAGATTTTCAGTAAGAAAAAGTGCAACATACATCCTAGTACTGCTATGAAAGTAGTAAATAACATTAACAAAGTTTATGCATGTTGTCATAGGAAAGAGATTTTCTTTTGAGATTGTTTGTGTAAATGTAATGAAGTTTAATTATATCTCAATTTCCTCATTTGGATTCCATGATCATTTGCTTGTAAATTTAGGGTTGAGAATTCGCTTTTGATAATGGACCATCAAATTTATGATTTACCTTTTATTTTAAAAAGTGGATTCCAAATTCAACCATTCTGTGTATGCAAATACAAAACCAACAAAGATTGCATTGTTCTGATAGTAAAGCAACGCATCTTGCTGATCTGTATTCAAGTTGCTACCAGAATATAGATATATGTTGTTAGACCAAAAAGCAATTAGATTTTCTAACGATTGTTTTTAACATATCAAAGAGAGACCACGAAAGAGGGAAACAATGCCCATTGATTCAGATATATCTAGTCTAATGGAGTAAAAATCAGAAGAGCTTGGCCCTAAGGTTCAGTCATCAAGGACCCAACTATATAGATACATACATACATACATACATCGATACATACATACATACATACATATACATGCATGCATGCATGCATACATACATACATATACATACATACACATACATACATATACATACAGACACATACATACATACAACACATACATATACATATATATATACACACATATACATATACATATATATATATATATATACATATATACATACATATAGATACATATATACATACATATAGATACACACACACATATATACATATATATATAGATACATATATACATACATACATATATATATACATACATACATATATATAGATACATACATACATGCATGCATATATATATATATATACACACACACACACACAC
>KE504864.1:439511-466391 GCA_000441515.1 Elaeis oleifera
TTTATATTTATATAAAGTTTAGGAGAAAAATGTATGGTTTATATCTACTAAGGGTATAATAGGTATTTATATAATTTTTCAAAAAATGGATGCTTAACCAAATATAAATTACTCTCCAATAAGTCACTTTCTCATGATCAATCAAATATATTAAAATTATATTTTCAAAAATAATTTTTTAAAATAATTTTATTTTTGAAAAAAAAATTCTTCATCCGAACCAAATGAGCCCGTAATATTTGCCATACTTCAATGCCACCTTTCAGTTGTAGGTAAAAAGGACAATTTGGTAACTCAGATATTAGCACTTTGCCAATAGAGCTTAACTTGCTCCGAGCTTTTCACAGCATCTTTGGAACAAGCGTTGGATTCCAGCGGGTTCCCATCAGCGATAATTTACAGAAATACAATCAATAAATTCATGAAATCTTGTGCATGCGTCAAAACAGCAGCAAATTCCCGACCAAACAAGTTAAAAATGGTCGTAGCTGCATTAGGCATGTTCTTGATTAACTCGAATTACATTGGTTCTACATAAATGTTATTTACTTGATTCAAGTGATCAAAGGAAAACAAGTCCTTTGCTTCCTAAGTTCATGATCAAATTCCCAATCATTTTACTTATGCTTCAAATTAATTAGCCAGACTTTGCATCTAATATGATCTCCTATCATGAGGTCTCGACTCACTTATGTTAAACTGGTCTCATGTTCTAAAGTCATTTGCTTAATAGGTTCAAGTAATTTTGGGTCAACATTTCAACCAATTTCATAGATGACCCAAATTTACTGTCAAGTTCGGTTTGGTGACATTGGTGGTAGCCAGTTCTACCAAATCTAAAGTCGGTCCAATCAAAGTGTTTGGTCTACATTTTCAATCTAAACCCAACTGCATATTTGTGTTTGTTGACAAAACTCCTTCCATCATCAAGCCATGGGATATGAATATAAACTATTATTATACATGGAGACGACTTTTGGCAATGTAAGATGAACATTGACCTCTCCCACACTTGATGATGTGTGAGAAAGAAGGAACAGTGCCAGTGCAACAAAATCATTAATCAGATTCTAGCATTCTAATGAGGTCACCATGCCTTTCATCAGAAGAAGGAAAAAAAAAAAAAAGGTTCACCATGCAAAGAAATCAAACATAAAATTCACCTTGGAAAATCAATTCTCTATCTCGGAAGAAATTACCATCTCAACCATTAATTCAAAAGAACAATCACACACATTCATCTTTCCTGTCATGTGCAATATACATGCTAGAATTTAGTTAATCATAATGCCTCCATATGGTTGTACGTCTCCCCGAGGAATGGAAACTCGCATGGCTGCCGTCAAGTTATTCAAATCCAACCCCTTGCAGCAACCGTAACTAATAGGTAAGATATAGGGCCTGTTTTTGAAGGATAAAAGACTTACTCGATAATTTATCTTTACCGTATAAGTATTTTCAAAAATATTCAGATAAAAAATAATTTTTTATATATTAAAAATACTTCTGAAATTTATTATCCATGTTCTTTATAATACTATTTTTCTAAATAAATTACTAAGATCTATTCATATTCTAATAATATTTTTATTATATTTATTAATATTATAGTTGAGATTATCTTAAAATAAATAAAATATTATTTTTATGGATAAAGACTCATCTATCTCTTAGATGAGTAAATTTTTCTTTTATTTCATCGATAGATGCTATCATGTAAAAGTAATTTATATATATGAAAATATGGATAAGTTGATAGACTAAAAGTTGGATAATTTTCTATCATATTTATCCACCAAACAACCGCAGTAAGATTAGAAAAGAAAAATCGGATAAGGCCATCAATGGCACGAGCATTAATTTTACGTAATTAATAGGGTAATTTTGAAATCTGACCTAAAAATTTAAGGAGCGCTGGATTAGGAGAAGTAGAGGGTGTCCATTTATTTCACGGGGTGTGCTTGTTTAAATTGGGGTTTATAGAGGGTGTTGGGTGCTTTAAATTTTCTTGAGGTGATTCAAATGTGGAAGTTGAAGTCAATGGAAGAGCGAGCGCATTCAATCCATCCTCAACCGTATAGCCTTGCCCTTTATTTAGTGCTACCTTTTAATCTTGCACCCTCTCTCACCAACTTCTCTCCCCCTCTTTAATTCATCTCTCTCTCCCGTAATCTCAACATCCCCATCTGATTCCTTTCGTGTACCCAAAGGGCACTGATCAAATGGCTGTGGTTAAACGGGCCAATCTGCAATGAAGCGCAGCATACTATAGATTCGCTACTTCCTTTGTTGCTGTTTGTGGTTTGTGACGTGGTGTGACGAGAAACTAGACAGTCCACTAAACTTTGAGAAACATATATATGAAGTGATGGTGGTGGTGACTGGATCTTAGTGGGTAAAAGTGGATGCGTGCCATGGTGGGGATTGTGGGCCCTCTCCAGTGTTCTTATGGCTTTCTCTATCGGATCCTTGCTTGCAGTTCCCTGCTCTTAAATGAGCCTTTTAATCTAGCCTATAAAGCAGTCCAAAATCCACCATCAGATGCACAGAGAGAAGGGTGAAGTTTACACGCAACAGAAGAGAGAGAGATAGAGCTTGGAAACGGAAGTGCTCGGTTCTTTTGATCAGAAGCTATGGTGTCCTTGCAAGCAGCCCTTTCCCCAGAGGAAAACTTATGCCTTAACCTCGAGAACCAGCTATCGAAGAAAGGAAGAGGGAGGACGGCGAAGAGAGTGACGACTTCTTGCAAAGGAGATCAACTTGTTAAAGTCCAAGGATACGAAGCCCGACCTCGAGCTCCATCTGGACACTCCCTTGCCATTAGAATGGCGCCAACGATGCCTTGATGGCAAGGTAGACTAATAATTCTATCCTTCTGGATATTAATTTGGAGAAGTTTAATTTATTCAACTTTATAAACTAAAATTATAAATTCTGTAATATATATTTTTTATAATTAAGCTTGCTTGGAAGCTGTATTAACAGTTGCAGTAATCATTTCTTGCATTGCAGTCAGGCCAGATACACTTAGATAGCATCAGGACACACAAGAGGAGCTCCAAAGATCCTAGAGGAAGTGCAGAGCCACTGACTTCATGTCCGAGCCTGGACCTCGAGCTCAACCTCACGTTTGAGCCCCCGAGAAGCCACATCAATGGAGAAGATAGAGCAAAGCAGGCCTCTTGTGGCAATTGGTGCAATCCCAAGGATAATTCTGGCAGCATGTTGAAGTCCTTATCCTGGATATCCCTTGATGCTGATCAACCGGCCGAGATGGTAGCTACTGTGTGCATGCGGTGCCACATGCTGGTCGTGATGTGCAAGGCCACTCTAACGTGCCCGAGTTGCAAATTTGTGCACCCACCAAACCGTAGCTCGTCTACGTTGGTTAAGCCAGGGTTTAAGCTTCTGCTTTGCGAGGATTAAGTATTAAGAGAGGGAATTCATGGCAGATGACCATCAAAGAACCCGATTGTTAATTTGATGTCATGGCTTTTGTCTACCTCTCTGTTTCCTTGGGACACCTTACCAGAAAAAAGATAAAATAGTGGAATATAATTTAAAGTAAGGTTGATAAGAGGACAGAGAGAGGGAACTTCCTTGGGTGATGTAAGTATATAAATACAAATGTGTTTAGTGGTAATTAAGTTCATGTATCAAGTATGGTGTAATATTTTATTTATTTTTAAGATATATTGATCACCTTCCACTTCGAAGTGTGGCAGTTATATATGCTTGTTTACGCTTTTCTACGGGCAATAGGTAGTTTGCCTCGTTGTTTCTGGTAGTTTTTAAGTGGATATTTGGGTTTGAGAATTCAGGTCCTGCATTAGCCTTACTGTGATGAGTCCAAACTTGAGCATTGCAGTAAATTGCAGCACGTTTTAAGCACGCTTTCATTATAAGGTGTGAAAGACTATATTAATGGGGGTCCTAGATTTACCCAAAAAAAGGGTTATCTAGCAAAGGTGGTTCCACATTTAAATCTTGTAGGAGTAATGTGCCGTCATTCTTTTAGGTGAGGTAGGCTCATCCAATTAATGCTGATTAGTTTGGATGATAGTATTATGATGTAACCAGTGTTGCAAATTGTGGTATTTCAGCTAACCTACTGTTTTCCTACTGCTCTAGCCAAGATCATAACTTATATGAACTTTCTAAGTCTGTACAAGACTAGTAAAAAATCTATAAGAAAGTCCTGTTATGAAATTAACAAATATAAGTTAATGAGATAAAACTTAAGGAGGATTACTGATGGATCTAGTGGAGATGAATTATGAATCACATATTCATATAATTTTAATGACGCTGAGTAGAGCATCATTCAGAAATTGATATGACTAATCTATTTAGGAATTGGATTGGCTGGATATGGAGATTTAGAAAAGATTGCAATTAAAATTGATGCAGTCACATGAATGACTAAGCCATTTAACTATATGTGGGTCAAAAGCCACCATTACAGATTGTGTCATCTCCACTGCCAGTGTTGGCTAAAAACTAATAAGCATGATTACTATGACATATAGCATTGACAGTGGAACCATTTTTGAGAGGTCTGAGAAGAGTTTTCGAGTAATGATCTCATGGCATATTTACATTTCTACTCAGGACTTGGACATGTGTTTCAACTGAAGGGAAAATGTTTCTGCATGGTATGAACATCATGTAGCTGGAATCCAGGACTTTGAGACGAGTGGCAGAACTTGGTTCAATTAGACTTCTGCATTTGTTTACTAATATCAATTTATACACTTGTTGAGGATCTTAATCTGAATTCTATTAGCCCTTTTCCTCTTGATTTTGAAGTCTCCTCCTAAAAGCTAAGACACCATGGCAAATGGCTTGAATTGTTGAGATACCGGCCAAATCCAAGTTGGCGCGATCATTTATTTTATTTCCGAGAAACTATTTAGACTTATTTGTAGATTAATTCTATGGAGAAAATTCAGGTTGCTTATGATTAGTGGTACAGTTGAGTCAGGTAGACACAGATCAACAAGATCTAAAGCCGATCATTCCCAAATTCAGGCCCCTGGTGAGGCATGAACTCCTAGTATGTGGCAGATATCCACAAGCCAACATGTAATCCTGCCCTCATGTATTTCTATTATTCGAGTTTGACCACACAAAGATAACATATTGCATCATAATGATTACACCTAAATTACAATCTCAATATCAGTTATGTTCTTATGTAAATTGCTATGCCGTGTCTTGACTAAAGGCGAATCATCTCACTTAGTCCAGGGTAGCATTGCATATTAATTGAGCTTAGGTGTGCATTTTGAGGCTTTGGTTTAGTTGCATGGAAGGGGTGTTTGAGCTTGACAGGAGCTAAATCTAAGATAAATTATAAATACTTTAAGTTCAAGCTCATTTGGTTGGGGTCAATTCGGTATAGGAAAATAGATTTCATAGCAAATTACTATATTTGGTGTGAAAAATGAAAGAGAAAGATGATAAAAAAATTAATGGATCCCATATTATTTTCAGAGTGAGAAGGTAAATAATACTATAGAAAGATTGGTATTTAGTAAATTTTCGAGTTGTAGTAATCTATATTTAGATAAAAATATTCTAATAGATTGTGGTGATTATAATTATTATATAAAAAATTGATTGAAGATGATAATATTATCCTGATAGTCAAAAAATATTTCATATTGATGAATATATCAGTAAATTTGATCATATGCATATATAAGATTACCTCCAACAAAATGTAGTGCTCTTTTTTCAGTATTATTTTGTGGAGAAATTTTTCTATCAATCAAATATAAAAAATATTTTTTCTACAATTATTTTCTCAGATAAATAATTCTCAGAAATTATCAAATTATCCCATAATCTAATATACTATAACGAAATAGATCCTCAGTTTATTAACAGTAGTAGCTGATACTCACAATCTTAGGATGTCAACCTCTAAAATAATTTGATTCACAAGTTAACCAAAATTTCTTTTTTATAGAGAAGTACTACTTGAGTTTTGCTTGCTTATAAGTCTAGGATGGGCATGTAAATTGGACTTTGGCTAATTGTCTAAGCAAACAAGGTCATATGTGCACAATGTCTAGTCAAGTCTAAGCTTGTTATATATAAACAAGTCGGTTGATTGGGCTTTTGAGAAATCATGCTGACCTGTTAACACTCCTTTCTTGATTCTGATCTGTTGATATTCCATTCTTGAAGGATGTTTGTACATTTTCTATAGTCAAATGATGTGGCCTTCGGGCCATTTTTTACCAAAAAAACAATAAGAAGATCAGTTGTAACATAACATAACTTCAATGACCTATAATTTCCCAAGAACACTAGTATCTTTGAAAAAAATCCCCTCTTTATATAATAAGAGAAATCTGTTATTTACCTATTTTATGTATGGACTTGATCATACTAGATTTTGATCGTTGCCATCATCTTGTCATGACGGTTATAGACAATTACCTGAGAAGAATATAATGGTTGTTATAAAATTAATTAAGAATGCCAATCATGTGGGTTAGTAAAGTCACTTTGATATTGGATGCTAGCCGCTTAAGTTTGATCTTATCCTAATTCTGATTTCCGCTACCTCACCATTATTTTAGTCACGCTTTTTCTTATCTTACCTATAATAATAATAATAACAACAACAACAACAAAAAAAAAAACAAAAATAATATTATTTAATAATATCATTCTTTATATGCTAAGATTTTATCTTTGACGTAACATGAACTTCTCAATTAAAAAAAGTTATATAATTTTTATTAGACGAACCATGACACCAGGCTATTGCCCTTCCTTAATATTATGAGTTGGCTGTTATATATTTATAATCACAGTCTTTCAAACAACTGATGTAAAATTTATTAAATTCTCAATTTCTTACGAAATTTCCATCTCTTATAAAAAGCGAAAGGTTTCAATAGAGGACGCACTCCACGTTAGTGGAGAAGAAAGAGAGAGAGAGGCGCAAAGGACAGCAAGTCTGATCCTGATCTTAAGGTCCAGACCACGATCTAAAGATAAAATTTCTATAGTCGGGCCGACTATGAAAAGAATCATGGTAAGACTGTCATCGTCTGTCACGTGCACATATTGAGACATCCATAAAAAAATAGATGGTTATGTGATATTTATCTAAACTGTTCAAATACATACAAAATTTCTCAATTCTTTTTTCTTAATATTTTAATCCGAAATATGTCCGACTATAATTCTTTCTATGATCAGTCTGACTATAGAAGTTTTATCTGCAATTCAGTGTGCGATGATTACTTCCATGCTCACCAAGCTCCGTTCATTTCCCCGCTGCATCGGGCCGGCATTGGTGCCGCCGCCGCCAGCAGACCATCTGCTGTTCTCCCTTTCTTCTCTTTTTTGTAGGGTTTGTTTGCATTCTTTTGGAACCTTGAGCATCCGATGTCAATGATTCTTCATTTTCACCCAAGATTTCCATAAGGAGAGTGAGGATTTGTGGAGCTATGCGGCAGATCTTAGGGCGAAGCTGGTCGTCGAGCATGCGAGGAGGAGATTGGAGCGCCTCGTTGGACTGGAGGTAATGCTTCATGTTGGTCTTTTAGCGTTGATGTTGTGCTTCCCCTTGTTTCTTCTTTTGATCTGATGGAGCTGATATAGAGATTTCAGTTAGATCAAAATGGAAAATTGATGGCAAAAGTTGAAGGATTGGAAGGTTTGTGAAGTATTGTGCAAGATGACTGGCATGTATGCTCAAATCTTATTTTGTTAGCAAAAAGATTGAAAGATACAAATGAATATTGGTTATATTTGCAAAGATTTTAAAGGTCGAAAGCCCGCTTTGTTTATCAATCAGTACAACTTTCCTTTCAAGGGCTTTTAGTCGGTGCTCTTGGTGCCTGGGGTGTTAGAATTTAGATTAGGCATCATTGAGTCACAAACTTTATTACATATTACTTTGGCTAATGAGTCCACTATTCCAGTTCACGAAAGGAGAACCGTTTCCCTTCATCCTAATTTATCCTTGTCTTCAGTTTTATAAATTTTAATTTTTTATTAATTTAATATTCGTTAGTTAATTAACTAAATAATTGCATGGCTCAATTATCTTTTCTTCTGATTCTGTGGTGGTACAGGACTTGAAGACAGGGAGGACGATTAGTTTCGATTTTGAATCCATGATTTGTATCGATTGTCTAGACCATCAGTGTGTGTAGTTACTACTATGCCTTTTCAAATTCACAGCCGGTTAGGTCATCTTCATCTCCAGAATCTTCAAAAGATGGTATTTAATGTATCTGATATCTGTGAATTAAATTGTGAGTCGTGTCAGTTAGAAAAGCAGAGTCGTAGTCTTTTTCCTATTCGATCAAATAAACATGCTTCAGCACTTTTTTGTCATGTTCATTTTGATATCTGGGATCTAGTAAATCATTTTTTATGAAATTTAACTATTTTGTGATTTTTATTGATGGTTATTCTGGCATGACTTGAATGTATTTATTATGTAATCATTCTGAACTATTTTAATTTTATTATATTTTATGTTGAAATTAAAAATCAGTTTCATACATCTACTAAAATTTTTCGAAGTCATAATACCCGTGAGTACTTATCTACTAATTTTCAAAATTTTATGACTACTCATGGAATTCTTTATTAGGCATCTTGCACTTATACGCCTCAATAAAATAGGGTAACAGAGCTCAAGAATTATCATCTTATTGACACAGTACGGACACTTCTCATACATATGCATGTGCCTGTTCATTTTTGGAATGCCGCTATCCTTACTGCATATTGTCTTATAAATCGTATGCTCTCATCAGTGTTGCATGATTAAATTTCTTTTCAATTTTATTTCTTAGGGACTCCCTGTATGTCTTACCTCCTAAAATCTTTGGATGTACTTGTTTTGTCCATCAGTCTGGTTCTATTCATGATAAGTTGTCTCCGAGATTCATAAAATGTGTCTTCTCGGATATTCTTAGTCCAAAAGGGATGTACGTGCTACTCTTCTGTTTTTCATCGTGTCTTTATATCATCTGACATCATGTTCTTTAAGTCTATTTTTATTTTTTTCTGAGTCTAAGTCTATTATCTCTCATGAGGAGTCTGTATCTATTAGGCTATCTGTATTTTTTTTACTGGTGACATATCCTCATCATCTGTGCCCATTCCTCTATCTCCATTTAGATTTGATTGGTCGAATTTTCAGACATATCAGCGTTGTGCACCACCTAGGATCCTTTCTGTTGAGCCAACGGATTCAACGCTAGCATCAATCGCTTCTCTGCCAGACAATTCTACTACACCAGCTCCTTCTTTTGATTTGAATGTTCCAATTGCTCTATGCAAAGGAACTTAAACAAACATCCCATTAATTGTTTTGTTAGTTATCTATCCTTGTCTTCCAGATATTCTGCCTTTATTTACAGAGACACTTGATCATTCCGACTGGAAGCAGGCGATGGATGATGAAATGTCTGCACTGCATGCTTTGGATACTTGGGATCTTGTTCCACTTCCTCCAGATAAGTCCATTGTTGGTTGTCACCAGATTTATACTGTTCAGTGTTCTCCTGATGGGTAGGTTGACAGATTGAAGGCTCGACTGGTTGCAAAGGATTTCACTCAGATTTTTGGCCCAAATTATCTTAATACATTCTCATATGTGGCTAAACTCACATTTGTTCGTCTTCTCCTGAGTTTAGCTACTATTTTTCACTGGTCTTTTCATCAGCTGGATATTAAGAATATGTTTCTGTATAGTGATCTTCACGAGAAGATATATATGGAGCAACCTCCTGAGTTTGTTGCTCAGAAGGAGTATGTATGTCGGTTGAAAAGTCATTATATTATCTAAAGCAATCTCCCTGAGCCTGGTTTAGGAAGTTCAGCTCTGTTATTCTTCAATTCGGCCTTCTCAGAAGTATTTTTGATCATTCGATTTTCTATAGGCATTTAAAGTCAGGCAAGCGCATTCTTTTGATTGTTTATGTAGATGACATTATTATTATTGGTGATGATAGTGATGGCATTACTACTCTGAAGGATTATTTACATCAGCAATTTCAGATCAAAGATCTGTGAGAGTTATGATACTTTCTTGATATTGAGATTGCTCGATTTCGTCAGGATATAGTTATGAATCAGAGGAAGTATGTCCTTGACATATTGGAGGAGACATGTATGTTAGGGTCTCATCCTGTTGATACTTCCATAGATCCTAATGTACGACTTATTCTTGGTCAGGGGGAGCCTCTGTCAGATCTCGAAAAATATCGGAGATTAGTTGAAAAACTGAATTATCTTACAGTCATCAGGTCAAATATATCTTTTGCTCTTAGTGTCATCATCCAGTTTCTCGACTCTCCTACTATTTGTCATTGGGAGGTTATTGTTCGTATTCTTAGATATCTAAAGAGTACACCAGACAAAAATTATTTTACTAGAATCATGGTCATAACTAGGTAGTTGGCTATACAGATGCAGATTGGGCAAGGTCTCCCTCAAATAGACGATCTACCTCTAGATATCGTGTTTTTTTATGGTAATCTAATCTCATGGAAGAGCAAAAAGCAAGGAGTTGTTGCTCGTTCCAGTGCTGAGGTGAAATATCGTGCTATGACTTTAATCACATATGAGCTGATATGATTGAAGTCTCTTTTAGGGGAGCTTGGGGTTATTTAGTCTGAGTTTATGAAGTTGTTCTGTGATAATCAGGTTGCTCTTTATATTGCCTCAAACCTTGTATTTCATGAGCGTATAAAGCACATTGAGATAGATTGTCATTTTGTTCGAAAATAATTACAATTTGATATTATTTCTATGACTTTTGTGAGCTCTAACGATCAGCTAGCTGATATGTTTACTAAGTCATTGAGAGGATTGAGGATGAATTATATTTGTAACAAGCTAGGGCTCCATAATATTTACGCTCCAGCTTAAGGGAGAGTATTAAATTATATAGCATATTATGTTAACATATAAATCATTGTGAATATTCTTTGTACAATCCTAAACAGAAAATATATCAAATCTGTATAATCTTAAATAGAAATATATCAAATCCTATTTAAAAAATATATCATTAAGAGATTAATAGGTTCATTGTATCTAGACCTTTATTGCTTTTTATATAGAGATTCTTGTAACATGAAATATATACAATCATTTTACTTTTACCTATCTCTCTCTCTTTTTCTTAATATTTCTAACGAAGATTCTCTTTCTAGATTCTATCTTCTACGGTTCTCATAAAAAAGAGAATAAAAGCAAAGAGCAACGAAAATTTTGTGCAAATGGTACCTTCAATGTACATCTTTTGCGATATTTCACTGATTTGGAGGAAACGAAACCATAAAACAACGATCCTAAAGGTCATTTTTCTAGTATTAAAACTCGGTATCTTCTTTAATAGTCAAGGAATTCCCTACACCCACTGGGATACTGAATGTAAGAAAAAAAGAATTCTTCCTGATCACCAATTTTCAAACATCACTAGCTACATTAATGCCAGGGCATTTTGATAGTCTTTCTTTACCTAATGGATTAATGATAGGGGCACATTGAAAATAGCAGCAATGCTGTACAGACTTCATTCCATCACGCTTCAGTTATTAGTTATTCAACATGAGATCAGTCAACAAATATATTATAGAAAATAATCTCTAATTTAATTGAGAAGGTCGATACAGAAAAATAATAGAACACATCAGAACCCATGGTATGTTAGCAGAATACACAAAATGTTTTTTTAGAAAGTTGACAATCCATCACTGATCATCGGACAACAGTAAACTCTTAAGAAATAGTATCCTTCTTACCTCATTACTGGACAACATCGATTCAAGAAATGGATGGGAAGCGTGTTACCACTATCTGCATGGAAGGAAGCAGTTCAAATACAGACACCGACAAGGTTCAGATATTTAGAAACCACAATTTGTATTTTATAAAATTAATATATATGTAAATATGATATCTAATTACTGTATGATCTTATCTTATGCAATACAAAACTATATGGATTAGGCTTTTCCTAACTCTTTCCATCAAAATAATAATAATAATAATAATGATACGGGAATGGCTGGACACGCAAACAGAATATGTGACCTACTTTTGTCTTTGCTTTTCTAGCAAGAGCATCAATTCAACAACCTAACAAGTGTATTGATGGCTAGAAACTCTGATCCTGCAATCTGTCTTTGATTTTGTTTATTTATTTTGAGAGAAGTGCAATCTGACTTAGGCCAAGTTCAGTTGTTTAAATCAGGATTAGCTCCATGGGTCTTTGAAACCGGAGCGAATTGTCTGAGAGTTTCGTGGATAAAGATGGGTGTTGAATATGTTGGGCGTTGAGATTGCTCTGCTACCCAATAAAACACAATATTTTATTTCTTATTGGACTCAAATGTTTGATTGATATTGTCGTCGAAGCAAGAACAGCTGCAGATTTCAGATCCATCTTTAAGATGTTGGCCATGAGTGGTGGAAGATGTTTGGCCCATAAGTGGTGGAACTGTGTCAGATCACTTTATTTAATGAAGAAATATGTTTGAGCCATCAGGCTAATGATTTAAAATTCTTTAAGTCTACTTACAAGCATCAAGATTATTCGTATTTAGTTCTATCGACCTAAGCTGCAGGCTTCTTTTGCCTATATATATTATAAGTTGAATCTTTTTTATAAAATTGCGAGGTGTGCAAAACTCTAATGAAGAGGTTACGTCTCTCATCGGCAGATTCGTTGCACGTGCGTGTTCTCCAGTAAATAATTATGCACGAAGAGAGATATGACTATATAAATCTAAAAACTTAAAATAAATTTAAATGGGTAACAGGCGGTAAGGGCGTAGAAAGATTGGCTGTGTGGGAAGTACTCATAAATTCACAGCCAGAGAAAGGAGTGGATGAAAAATTTCCTACAAAATTTTCTGGACGCACACCCCTGCTTGGCGGTGCCTCCTTTCCCTTCTTTTTCCGACCATCTGAGCACTCTCTCTCTCTCTAACGGCATGCCCTTCTTCCGCCGCCTTCCCTCCCTTCGTCCCCTTCCCCTCCTCTCCTTCCCCAGCCTGATTCCCCGCCCATTCTCCCAAGCTCACACCTTTCCCTCCAAAATCCCCAATCCTCCCCGCTTCTCCAAATCCCACCTCTCGAACTCACCAAGCCAAGCCATGGCGGCGTCGAGTCGCAATCCGTCACTGTCGACAGAATCTGCTGTCTGGTCTCTCAATCCTTCGACGACGGCGACCAAAGCTTCGGTCTTTCCGACTTGATGTGACCGCAGAACAAGCGGTGGGCGCCGTCGCCCTCCTCGCAGAGCGGGAAGGCTCGATGGTGGCGCTAAGCTTCTTCCATTGGGCTATCGTCCGCCCAGAATTCAGGCACTTCATGCGGTTCTACATCACGGTGGCGAGCTCGTTGGTTGGTAGGGGAATTTGGAGAAGGCCCAAGAGGTCATGAGATGCATGGTTACGAGCTTCTCCGAGATCGGGAAGCTGAAGGAAGCTGTGGAGATGTTGTTCGACATGCGGAGCCAGGGGCTGCCCGTCAGCGTCCACACCTTAAATTTGGTTCTTAGAATTGCTGTGGAGTCTGGTTCGATTGCATATGCTGAGCAATTGTTCGAGGAAATGCCAGTAAATGGTGTCTTTCCCAATACTTGCAGTTTCAAGACAATGATTGCCGCCTATTGTCGAGAGGGTCGTGTTGCCGATGTCGAGAAGCTGTTGAGAGCGATGGATGTGAGAGGCTTCCGTGTAGATAATGCAACATGCACTTTGATTGTGGAAGCGTTTTGCAAGAAGGGTTGCTTTGGCTGGGTTTTCGCTCTTTTTGAGAAGATGTCGGAGATGGGCTTGGCTCCAAACGTCATCAATTACACCGCTTTGATAAATGGGTTGTGCAAGAAGGGAAGCGTGAAGCAAGCATTTCAAGTGTTGGAGGAAATGGTTGGAAAGGGGCTGAAGCCAAATGTTTATACCCACACGTCATTGATTGATGGATTGTGCAAGATTGGGTGGACAGAGCGAGCTTTCCGACTGTTTCTGAAGCTTGTTCGGAGTGACTCATACAAACCAAACGTGCAAACTTACACTGCAATGATTGCAGGGTATTGTAAGAAATAAGCTTAATCGAGCTGAGATGTTGTTGGCAAGGATGTCTGAACAGGGGCTGGTACCAAACACTAACACATACACTAGTCTAATCGATGGGCATGCTAAAGAGGGAAATTTGGATCGAGCTTATGAACTGATGGACCGAATGAAGAGAGAGGGTTGTCTTCCAAATGTTTGTACATACAATGCGGTCATTGATGGGCTCTGCAAGAAAGGAAGGGCTCCAGAGGCTTATATGACGCTTCAAGAAGGGTTGAATCAGGGTTTGCAGCTCGATAAATTCACTTACACTATTCTTATAAGCGAACACTGCAAGCGAGGCCAGACTGCTCGTGCTTTAAAATTGTTTGGTCGGATGGTTGGAGCCGGTTGCCAACCAGATATTCATACATATACCACCTTGATCTCTGCATTTTGCAAGCAAAAGAGGATGGATGAGACTGAGAGGCTTTTTGAGAGATGTCTCAGGTTGGAGTTGGTTCCAACAAGGCAAACTTATACGTCCATGATAGGTGGTTACTGTAGGGTTGGAAAAGCAAGCTCTGCTTTGAGAGTATTTGAGAAGATGATCCAGAATGGTTGCCTAGCTGATTCGGTTACATATGCTGCTTTGATAAGTGGCCTTTGCAAAGAGTGTAGACTAGAGGAGGCGCGAGCTCTATATGAGTCCATGTTAGATAAAGGTCTGGTTCCATGTGAAGTCAGTCGCATTACATTAGCATATGAGTACTGCAAGAGAGACAAATGTGATGTTGCTATATCTGTGTTGGAGAGGCTAGAAAGAAACAGTGGATCCGGACAGCCAATATCCTAATCAGAAAGCTCAGTGCTGAAGCGAAGGTTGATGCAGCGTGTTTGTTTTCAACAAACTGTTGGATGAGCATGGCAATGTTGACCGCATAACTTATACTGCATTTGTAAATGCATGTTATGACAATAATAGATTCTCTGTTGCTTCCAATCTTTCTGAGAGGATTTCCAAGGGAACTGTTGGCTTTTGCACAGAAAATGATGTTGCAGTAACTTGAGTTCCCTGAGTTTCCAAGCCATTACACCAGCTGCTTCATGTTTCACTCGGAGGATCTATTCATTTAATATCTGGGTAAATGCCTGAACAATGGAACTCCCAGCAATCTGTATAGATGTCTGAATTTTTTTTTGTGATGTGCCCATCATACAAATATCAAACACATTGCTTCGCAGGAACTTTTTGGACAGGTTAATGAGGAAGAATTTTTCCTTTTTTGATTCATGGCAACTGATCTTTCTAAAACTGCTTGACTCCTGTGGAATTCAAGGAATTGTCTTTTGCTCATTAAATCGTCTGACAAAAGTGTTTGCAAGTGCAAAGAAGGCAAAGTCTCTGGCACTTGGGGTGCATTTGGTCTCTAACAAAACAGCGAGATGATATCTTTATTTAAAAGCAGGTTCAAGAATGTTTTCGTGCATTCTTACACCTAGATCCTCACAAGCTTTTGGATCATATCTGCTTTAGACTCATTACGATGAATGGGCAGATCAGGGTGCAGTTATGATAGATTTAGTAGTGGCGCTCATACTCTTGTCATGTCCAACTTTGGTGAGCATCAAAGCTCTAGCTCCACTGAACCAGACCTCATATTGACACAGAGAAGATCATCGCAGTCCCCTCCAGACAAAGCAGGTGGGAAAGGAGAGGGATGAACAGAGTGCTAACTAGAAACTTTAATCTGGAGCGGATCTGACAACAGCATAAAAAAGTTTGCATGGTTCTGGTGGATCTGGTCATGTGTTTTTTCAACTTGCTAAGGTCACAACTGCAGGTGAAGTTAGTGCAATTGCTTTCTGCCTGTAGTAGAAGGTCCTGGATGCCTTCTTGGTTTTGTAGTCTGTAAATTAATGGATAACTTGTATATTTATATTCAATCTTGCTGAAATTCTTCTATGTGCACTTTGGAGTGCCCATTCTTTTGTTGTGCTATGGAGAAATTCCATTTTTATGGGAGAGTAGAAACCTCTCTGTAGGTTTAAAGGGCCAGTAGTAGATGGTTGCATGGATTTTTTGTTGTGCGTATGTGGGTTGCTTTCCCATTTTGGAGTGAGTATAATTTATCAGGTATGGGAATATTTTTTGAAAACATGTGCTTGATAATTAGCTGTTTACTAATTCATGATTCTACTTAATGCATGAGTATGTTGCATATGCCTTGTGTATTTTGATATGGAGCAGTTGATGGGTTTCATCAATGTAGTTCCAAATTTTAGGACTTTCTAGCTGCTGGTGTTTGTCACCTGAGTGCATGAGATTTATTTGGAAGAAACATCTGATAAATGGATGGGATCCCATCAGTCAAAATTGTTTGGAGTGTACTGATAAATACACCCTATCTAAAATTTCGTGCGCTTCTCGTCAGTGTTCCTTGTTCACTAACAGTCAAGCATAGAGGGGTTTATTTATTATAACGAGGATGGACATATAAAACCTTGCATGAGTCCACACCAGAGGTCTCGGAAGAGTTGAAACAGTAGGAGTGGAGACATGCTTGGATATTTGCATTAGGGTTAGGGTAAGTTTATCCTATTTAGGTGACTTCTTTTAAGCATAAAAGCTTTCTTGGCAGTTTCACAATTTTTTAATGTCATTTATATGTTGTTTACATGTCATGCATACACATATACATACACAGAGAAATGTATATGTGCAGCTTCAGTTTATTTTTTGTCATATTTCTGCTATTAGGTTTGGAAACATTGAAGCATGGAAGCAGCTAAATAGACCCATCACAAGCCATGGTGTCAAGTTGGTCTCAACATTATTAATATTTTCTCCTTTGATAGTCATTACTTGCCTCTTTTATGGACTTGCTTGCTGCAGTAATCCTAGAATTGGGAAAAGCATATGTGCAATACAGCAGTCAGGTTTTCTAGGTTAGTTATTCTTTTTGAACAGCTATATAAGCATGGATGCGTTTGCTGAGTTGCACATGAAAATGACTTGCAAAAGAGGGTGCCAATTAGTTGAGTTGGCAAAGTTACTAGGCATCAAATGCCAGTGAGCTAATTTTGATCCCTCCTTCATCCAATTTTGCTTGGTTTTCTCCCATTGTTGTCCTCAGAAAGGAAGAAGAAGAGGGAGTGGAAGATGAGGAATTATTTACCAAAATTCTACTAGATTGACGAGTCAACATTGGAAATAAAAATCAAGATTTCAAGGGTAATAAATTTAACCTCTCTATTTTGTTTTGTTTTGTTTCTTTTTTTTTTTAAAGAATTGCTAAGATAACAAAAAGTAGAACAAAATGATATGATATCAATTGGTCGGATCTTTTTTCTTAAATTTCTGTTTTCAGATTTTGTTCTGAATTTTTGACTGAAATTTTGAAATTTGGAGGGAAACCGCGGAAACAGCCAAAACCAAAACTTTACCCAGGGAATTGAAAAACCAAAACTATATTTTAGAACCTTGACTATGATGTTTTTAATAGATGTGTAGCATGTATTGAAGTTTAATAACTCATCTCCCCAATCTATCGAATGCTTTATTGGATGTAATTGTAACCATATTATTTTTGGAGTTAGATCCTTGGTGATCCAGTTGTTATAAAAAGAGAAGAAAGAAATGCTTGCATATGCCATCAATGAGCAAAATACAGGCGGAATTACAATATTTGTTCATGGCCACCATGGTCTTAGTATTTGACTATATGCATTTAGGTCTTGTAAGTGAAGTTTCCAAAGCTATATAAGCAATTAACATGCATACTGTGTTTAGTGTTCTTTAGGTTCTGTTTAGTTAAACAACTTCATGATATTTTCCGATCGTAATTGCTCAAAATACTCTTTCATATGATTCGCTCATTGTTTTGACAATATTCCTTTGGTTAGAAAGCTAGCAATTTTCATGAACTAATTGTTGGGCCTTGTTTGGCATTGCTATAGGTAGTAGAGCCTTTATTTGTAGAGCTTTGGGTAAGAGAGTTTCACTAATAGAGCTTTTAATAAAAGGCTGTTTACTATTTAGTAACTACAATTCTGAAGTGTTGTTGAACTTTAACATCTATTTAGTAACCAAACTATGAAAATACTGTTAGTATTAGAAAATAAACAATAAAGGACATTATATGGTACTTTCAATTATTTGACTATTTGTACTATCAAAAATTGCTGCGAAAGATTCTTAATTTATAAATTATTTATCTTGATATTTTAATCTAGATAATATAATAAATGATAATTTTATGTTAATTATAAATATAGCAGTGTTCCTATAATATTATTATATCATAATCATATAATTACAAAGTAATAATATGATATTATTATTTTAGTAAAGTATTATAATGAGATTATAATATAATATTATTATAATATAATTATTATGTTCGAATAGCAATAATGATAATAATATCATATTCTTGTAGTAAAATATAATATAATATAATACAATAAATATTATTCTATTATACTATAGCTTTTGCCCTCCCAAAAAAAAAAAGAGCTTCCCAATGCATCTCAGGTAGAGCTTTTGCCTAAAAGCTCCAAATTTGTGCTTTTCCCTAGGAGACCTCTTTTGGCTAAAAAAACTATCTTAAACTTGTTAACAAACACCTTAAAATCATCCAAGAAGTGCTTTTTGGCCCTTCAAAAGCAATGCCAAATGGGACCTTAAATGTCTAGTTGGGCTTCTAGTGAAGCAGCTTTGTAGGTTGCATATTTTTTTCACATCGATTTGACAAGATTTTTTGAACCCTGTATTCTGGATATTTTTTAGATCATAACATACACCTACTTATATGTTGCATAAGCAAATTGCAATTAAGCTTTTGATAAAGTTGTTAAATAATGTACCATTCCTTTAGTTGTGAACTGAATACTTGAAGGATTTTCTTCACTGTCATATGTGTTAATGATATTAAAAACTAGTCATCTTTTTTATTGGCATCACCATTATATTATCTTTCCTGAACATGATGTGATGTATCAGAACCTTTATTGCTCCTCTTGAGAGACTAAAGTTGGAGTATATAGTTTGTGGTGAACAGATGAATTTATATACACTTATCCATAAAATTGCAACCACACAAGGTTTGAAAGGCTTCTGGAAGGGCAATTTTGTCAACATTTTTCATACTGCTCCATTTAAGGCAGTAAATTTCTATGCATATGATACATCTAGGAAACGACTTCTCGAAATGTCTGGAAATGAAGAAACAACAAATTTTGAAAGGTTCATTGCAGGTCCTGCAGCTGGCATAGCTGCTACAATACTATGTCTGCCAATGGACACGGTATGCATCATTTGATTGCATTCATCATTTGTGGGGTTTGTGGGCCTGAAATTCTTTTTTCCATTATATATTCTGTATTTACATTGTTGAGATTGGGGGTTAACTGTAGCACCTTGTTCCCAATGTTAGATGACAAGTGACCAGGTTATTTTGTGAATTGCCCTGGTTGTTTTGTTGTGAGATAGCATTAGCTAAATGGATACTCTCATGAAGCAGCATAATCTGAAACTCACTGGTCTCTCCTGAGAACAATATTGTTTTCATTTGTTTAAGAAGTAGCATGTTCTTTCTGCAGTTTCCTTTTTTTCCCTTCTATAGAGATGTCTCTCTTTTGTTTTTTTTTGGTAAATTTTAAAGATGTCTCTTTGCATACAAGCTTTAAATTTCAGACCCGTACAAAGATGGTAGCACCTGGAGGGGAAGCTTTAGGCAGCGTTATGGGTGTTTTTCGTCACATGGTGCAAACTGAAGGATTCTTTTCTCTTTACAAGGCATTAGTACCTTCTCTTATTAGCATGGCCCCTTCTGGTGCAGTTTTCTATGGTGTTTATGATGTATTGAAGGCAGGGTATCTTCATTCACCTGAAGGAAGAAGAGCATACCTCTGATGAAGCAACAACAAGGTGAAGATGTGAATGCCTTGGATCAACTAGAGCTGGGTCCCACGAGAACCTTACCGTCTGGGGTCATTGCCGGTGCTTGTGCTGAGGCTGCCAGCCTGCCAGATATGCTTTTAAGGTAGTTGGGCGGGAGCTACAAATGCAGGTTCAAGCGACAAAACTAAATGCATTTGCTACATCTGTAAAAATAGTCGAGCAAGGGGGAAGAGAATCTCTGCACTGCATGCTGACCTGATTCCCAGCTTGTTACAGGTATTTAGACCAGTCATCTAAGAATGGAGTCATTTGTTTTCTCTCATCTGTGGATAAATTGTTAGTTGATAGTTTCTAGGAATTATCTCATTGACTCTCTTTTCATTTTTCAGGTTTTGCCCTCTGCTGCCATTAGTTACTTCATGTATGAGTTCATGAAGATGGTTCTGAAAGTAGAATGAAAACAGACTAACTTCCCTCCACAGCAAAAGTGTTTTGGAGTGCTCTAGCTGGTGTAGTTGGAGCATCTATTTGTTTGCAGAAATCCTTTCCTTCCTCATTGGAGATTAATTTGAATAAGCATTTATGAAATCGGAGACATTACTCCATTGCCTTTGTGAATTTTAATGCAGAAGAGCATGATGGAGTTACTACTGCATGATTACATTCTTGCACCTTCACTTGAGATTCAGTGGAGGAAAGTCCTGGCCCCTTGATTCTTTCTCTTAATTATGCTAGTTTTGGATTCAGCAGTGACAATGGAGGTCAGCAAGAGCATTCGGCTGATGGACAGGATAATTCATATAAAAGATTTTTGTCTCGACTCAATGTTTGGATGCATCTTTCATAAAGAATGTTTTCATGTTTGTCCATGTATTGCTTGATTTGTTTTCCCTATGATCACGGCCATCCAATATTTTCTCCTAGCCAATTATCATTAGAAAGATGAAGTTGCAGGAAATATACTCTATTTGCTCTCCATGTATCAGCGAGTATGCAAACTGTACTCATCTCATGGGCTGGTTTTAACCAGCAGGGGCATTTTTAGACATCCAATATACCCAGGATACCTGAAGTAGTAGCCCCGGCTTCCACTCAGGTGGCAAGTCATGCAAGAACAACAAGATAACATGGGGATGTGGAATAGCAATGTTGCGCTTAAAACGACCTGCCTTTTTACGGCCGCCACCCGCAAGTTTATAGCTAAATGAAACTCTTTGCCGGCACATAAATAGGGTATCAAGATCACCAGTTCAGCTCTTTGCACATAAGGCGAACCACACAGGATATATCCTTTGATATGCTTTCAAGAAAAGAAAAAAAGGGTCTTCACAGGTGGCTGTATGATTGTCGCCCTGGGAAATCTGTGAGATTAAAAGAAGACAGGCATGGTTGCAGCAGAAATGGACGGGACATGTTAACATCTATGGACCCATTCTCAACCTTGAGGGACAATATAAAAAATGAAAGGACAATCGCATCGTGCTCGCTGGCCATAGCTATCCAATAGTGCGCCTACTTGAATAAAATCATATAGCTGATCTCTTAAAATGAAGATGTATTCGATTTACGATCGAAATGAATTGAAATGAAAATCGAAATAACCGTATCTTCAAATATATTTGAAACTCGAATACAATTTGAATTATAGAGAAGAATAAAAATCGATTTTGGGAAATTGAAATATACTCATTTTCTCTGGAATCAGAATGGAAGTGAAATTTCTTTTCAACCAAGCATATGGAATGAGAGCTATTCATTTTTGCTCCCATTTCAAAGTCTAATTTTTTCAACCAGTCTACCCCCGAAGAAGATAGACGGTAGTGAAGTACCACTTCTGTTTCCATTGTGTTGAATATCTAATTCAACCACTTTCCGACCACATTATTCATGCGTGGAATAATGCAATGGAACCTTCTCTCCATTATAATAATAAAAAAATAATAGAGTCGTGCACATATTTGAAAGCAAAAAAGGTTTTGCATTGCTAAGCTGCCATGTGCTACAACAAATTAGCTTGATGACGAAAGTGGTGCGGCACATGGTGGAACTTTGAACAACGTGCGAATTTCCTTATGGCACATGGCCTTGTCAGTAGTTTTTTTTTTATTTCAACAAGATTTTACTACCTAATATTGTCCTATTCCTTGTTTTTTTTTGATAATCTTTTTCTTATTTAATATGACGCGCGGCGAAGGTCCAACTTCCACGTGACACACATCTAATTTCATGGTGTTGCTCCTGGCGACCTGAGCGGGGAACAGAGCGGCATTGACTGGCAAAAATCCTTTTTGGATTCCCGAAGAACCTATATCAAAAGGCTAATGTCTCATTATACGGGTTTATGTACCGTGGATCCTAGGTCTACAAAGAATGATACAATACTTTAAGAAACAAATCAAGGTTTCGAGGTTGGCACTGGTTATTTTTGTTGCAGGTTATGGCGGGGAAAGGAGAGAGAAAATATGATGATAAAACAATGGCTCTCTTCATCCGTTGTCTCTTAATTTTAGATAATATAAATCATGCAAGAATATCATCCCAAAAATCTAGAATGTATTTGATTTACAACAAAAATTAGAATCGAAATTGGAATGAAAATAATAACTACATTCTCCAACATATTTAGCTTGTAACTCGAATAAAAAAGTATAATTAAAATAGAATTCAAATATCTGGAGAAAGCCTAGATCGAACTTTGGATAATCATGGCATCTTCATTTTTTTTGAAAATTGAAATGAAAACAAATTTTTTTCAATCAAACAATTGGAGTAGAAGCTATTTATTTTCATTATATAGTCCAATTTTTTTAACTAATATATTTTCAGTATAATTTTTAGATAAAAAATATATTTTCAATATGTTAGGGATCAACAGATTGGAGGTAAGTTAATATTTGCGTGAATTCTTTTTTTTTTGCAACCAGTTGTGGAATGCATGCTTGTACGATGAGCCTTTGCTTCCACTAATTCTAGCCGGAGATTTGGATGCCACCATTTGCACCAGTTTTGATTTTAGCCATAGTATTGTGCGCTTCTAATGCTCTATTTGTTCCAGTTTGGCACTATATCTTGTATTCCAAAACTTTTGCCATATTTTGGCTGCTTTAGTGGAGCTACAGCTCCACTTACCACCGAAGATGTAGCTCCACTTACCACCGAAAGATCTCCAGAGACACTAATGGGCTCGGTTCCTCAATTCTGCATACAATCCGCTCCAATTCCACTCCGCTACCGACCTCACTCTTTTGGATGAACGGCAGTGCGCATTGACCATAGCCGCCTTATCCTCACCCGCGGTTACCGTAGCCGATCGGATGGACGTTGGCGGGACGCCGTTGGACGCTTGGGGTCGACCGCTGACCAGTGACCACCAGCAGCGCCCCCGCTAACAAGCGCCGCTCAACTCAACTCCGCGTGGATTCCGCATGTTATCCCGCTAAACCCCGCATATTCCATTTTGTGCGGCTCCATATCTACCCTCCGGCCTACCATCGAACGAATCTCGTCTGCCCATCAATCGCGTGGCGCCTCTGACGCCATGCCCTCAAACCGACGGCGACGACTGGTCTTCTCTCGCCTTTTAAGTGCCCGTCTATTCTCTTTCATTTCCTCTCTTCCGAATTCCATCTCGACGGCTGCTCTCGGCTTCCTTCGAAGGTTCTCGCCTTTCTAATCTCATCTCATCTCCTCTCCAAATTTAGAAAAATTCCGATCTCCTCAAATATCTGATCTCGAATTTCCCGCTCCGCCCTTCATGGAAGATTGGTTGATCCCGATTTCGTCTCTTTAACTTTGAATTTGACTTGATCCGATCCTGTTTTTGCTGCAGTTTTAGGCTCTGGTTCTTCGAGTTCTGATGCGAGAAGAGCTAGGGTTTTGAGATCGAGTCGTGTGCTTTGGGGTTAATTGTCGGGTGAAACGATGGCGGATGCTCGGCGGTATGGATTGACCCCTCAGTTGGGTGAGTATTCGCGGAGATTTCTGCTGATTGAGTTGCCTTTACTGGTTGGGAATTTTCGATCTTGATATTGGGATTTCGTCTTGATTTTGATGGATATGGTGGTGGTCTTGGAGTGGTCTCTTGTCCCCTTCTCGCTCGGTTTCTATGTTATTGCTTTTTGATGTAAGGTTTCTATGTTATTGTTATCAGTGTATTATGCAGAAGTTTCTTAGTTGGTCTTTTAATCAATTTAATAATGGTTTTGGAGTGATCTGATGCTCGGTTTCTTCTTATTCTTCTTTTTATCAAGGAATGTAGGTATATCAGCGAACTGATTTACGGTGGAACATCAGTGAAACTAGTAGTACGTGACTTGTTTATATGCTGGTCCATGATTTAATATGTTAAAATTGAATCTTGGATGCTGATATTTTGATGAGAATATTTTACACGCAAGGATATGAAGTGGAGTTGATATTTGTTTTATATATTATTGGTCTGTTGGAATCACAGTTATAAATCTAAGTCATTGGATGAGATCGTTTTCACATAACTAGCGGCAGAAGTAGGAAAATCATATGGATTGGATTAAGGTACGCTATATTATACCGAATTGGACGGTACGGAGCGTACCATCCCATATCAGTTTCATACCAGTGAGGGTAGCAATTTATAACCCAACCCATCAACCAGCCCCATGAATGGCCCATTTTAAGTAGGTTTGGGTTTGACATAAATGGGTCTAGGTCATAAATGGGTTAACCGATCTGTTTATTAAATGAGTTGGGTTCAAATTTAGACCTTTGATCTGTTTAATAATTGGATTGAATCATAATCTGATCCATTTAAGCTGTTTCAATCTATTTAACCTGTCTAAAATCCACTTAACTTGTTTCTGATCTGTTTAACCCAATCCATTTAATTGTTTAACCCATTTAACCCGACTTGATTTATTTAATAAATGGATTATATTGGTCGGGTTGGATTATCTTTTTAATAAATAGATCGAGTTCAGATTTAAATTTTAAATCCGTTTAATAAATAGGTTGGGTTTGGGTCGACAAATTTTTAATCCAACCAGCATCCTACACGACCTATATCGGACTTGACTTGATTCAATTGCCACCCCTAGGTACCGATACATGGTATGGGGGGCATACTGATAATTGGTATGTGGAACCGGCTCAACCAAGTATATCAACATAGTGATTGGGTGGCACCAGTATAGGGCCTATAATGAGACATTGTACCTTGGATTGGATTCTAGGAGCTTATTTAGGTAGCACCGTGTGATGGGTTTTTTTGAGAGGGGCAAAAGTGGACATATGGGTGATGGATGTATAACACTATCTGGTAGAGAATTTCTTTCGAATGGTCCCTTCCTGGACAAAAGTAGTAAGAAGGGAGTTCAAGAAGTCTGTTGAATGGAGGATGTGATATTAACTGAAAACTGACGAAGTAACAGCAATATAGATGCCAAATAGATGAGACAAAATGTTCGTTATGATTGCTTCTACAAATCTATTCAGATATAAATTCAATGAAAAGATTCGTATTCTGATTCAAAATCTGTGTAGAAGTCCTTGCGTCGGTGTCGTAATAATGTAATTGACTAATGTAGTTGAATGTGTTACAGAAATTATGAAATCTTCTTGGTGCAAGTCTGTGAGAGATATCTGAAGTTTCAACTAAGAAGAGTTTATAAGTATGATGCTTGACATGGATGGTGATTCTTTTTAAAAATAATTAGAAGAAGGTCCTGTACAGTATTGATGGTTGAATTCCCGTGAATGTGACAAAAATTCATTAGTGAAAGCTTAAGTGCAATTTGATGAATGATTGTTAGCCAATATGAAAGGATGGGATGCTTGATTAGATCAAGCATGAATTTTGCAATGGAGCAAAGATTTTGATTCTTCTTCATGCCTAAAGTGTTGCTAGGGGTTATATTCTATTGACATTCATTACTAGAGGAGGCCCAAATTCTTTAGTAAGTGAAAGCATGAAAGATTTTCTGTTATCCTTTAGAGAATAGTATTTCTGAAGCTACTTCAATAAATTTTGATTAATGATTTGTAAGATATAGTCCTTTGATAGCTATAGAGGATCAAATTAAAAATCTTTCCATATTTTATTTATAGAACATTATCAATATATGATTGCTTATGGAAACATGTTTATATATTGGATCATGTAATTGTCTCAGAACTATGTTATTTTCCAAATTTATTATTGGTTTATACCTATTCAGGCTATAAATAACTTGCATTTTGGTGCTCTATCTCCTTTTGTGCATGTTTTGGCATTGTTTTGTTCTTTATATATGTAGTGTTTGAAGCTTTGGCTTCCCTCTCAATGACTCTTTTGTCATTACTTATTTATATCCTTCTTAGGCCCCTTGATAAGGATGATACTGATGTTTCTTTGAAATCACATAACACTCCATGTTTTAAGCAGTACGTAAATTTCATCTTATGGTCATATATTTTCCTTTTATTGACTGTGATATGAGCATTACCAATGCTCTTCCATACATAATTAAATTAACCATGTTATATTTGGCTTATCAGTTCCTGTAGCATTGGCATATTTATCTCGAGTGAAGAACTGATCAACTAGGAAATTTGCACTCTTGTTCCTTGAAAATCCAAATGGAGTAATAGCAAATGCTTCTAAGTTCTTATGGCCTAGAAAGCTCGTGGGAGTAAGGTTCACCATCTTGGTACTGGACCCGATATCATTACCATTTTATGACAGTGTTGGTATGTGGTTTGGTACTACAGTATGAGAGTGTCAGTACGGTATGGTTTGCTCCAAACTCGGTGATATGGGGCGGTATGGCAAACACTGCATGGGAGATTTTTTTTTTTCCTCCTCCAAAGGAATAACATAGTGGAGTTATCTTTCAGAACCCCCTCCTCCCTCCCTCTCTCTCTCTCTCTCTCTCTCACACACACACACACACACACACACACACACAC
>KE504864.1:469864-480707 GCA_000441515.1 Elaeis oleifera
TACGTCTAGGCGTATCATGTGTCGGTACGGTACGGTACCGGTATCGTACCATACCGGTCCGGCACCGGCACGCTGTCCGGTACCGGTACAGCGAACCTTGCTTCAGAAGTTCTATGATTGTTTGTACTCAACCTATCCCCGTCCCCCAACCACCACCTAAAATTATTGTTTTCTGTTTCACTGGTAGATATTATTGGATTGAGCACAGTTTATTAATTGGTAAAAGCCTACCTCAATTAGCTGGAATCCTGAGTCAGTACTCATTAGTGCTATTTGTGGTTATCAGCATTTGCATTTGAATCAAATATTTGCTGTTTAGGATTTGATTTAAAGTTTAACAATACTTGGCAAATCCTAAGCCGGTTATTGGGTTTTTGATAAACATTAAAACGTCTTATATGTTCACCATGTTATGGTTCTATGGGTGCATTGCATCATCTAGGCTATTTCTGTAATTAATTGGCTGGCATTAGTGGTTTAAGCGGCATGTGTACTAATAATTGTGTGTATTAATGAATTGATATGCATAAAAGAAAGCAAATGCTTTATTGCCAAACAAATGTTTTCGGTGTTTAAAAATTTATTTACCACAATCAAATAAAAGATAGATTCAATATTGGATGTGGTTGATTATTTTTTTTCCCTTGTTTCTCTAGTTGTCTGTCGATTGTTACTTGCTGTTAAATTGCTTTAATGCTTCTTCTTTGTGAATCTTGGATTCAATATTAGTATTTGAAGAGTAAATGAACCTGAGAGTGATATTTGAAATGATTATCAACTAAGGAATTATGTATGCATTGCTCTGTTTGATCAAATATCCACCTCGGGCAGATTCTTACTTGGCATGTATTTGCATTAGGTGGTTCACTTTTCTTTTGATCGGAAGGTATTGAGATACTTCCGGAAGGATGGCCATAACTGGAGAAGAAAAAGATGGAAAGACTGTGAAAGAAGCTCACGAGAGGCTAAAGGTAAGTCTGAATCATGCATTTGTCCATACTTATCTTGAAGAACAAATGAGAGAGCGTGCTTGTGGTAATTCTTGAATAACTGCTTAAGAGCATGGAAGGGGAGATCTCTTAAATATAAAACAAGGGGATATGTTTGTATTCTGTGTTGTTATATTTTTCATAAACATATCTAGTTGAGTGCTTGGGAGATCTCGTGTGGCCATTGATGTTTAAACATTGTCCATGGTCCTTTAGAAGTTCAGTTCATATTTCATGGATTCATGCATTTGCCATGCATATGCACATGAGAGTATGCATGTATGTGCACATGATTCATGCACATATTGTTTAGGGTGAGTAGTAGCACTAGTAGTTTGATATTCTATTCTTGTGCTTTAACTTTTATGTTTTAATTATCTAATTATCTTTTATTTTTTGAAAAAAGCTATTCTGGTGTAAATATATCATTTTTCAAAGATTTATTTGCCATAAATTTCTTTTAATAAATTATGCAAGAATGGCTTAAGCTTCAAGCCTCTGTGATGAAATATATGCTTTTTTCTCTAAGATTATTTTCTAGATGTTTTGGAACAAGTGTCATGAGATGGTTGCAATAAACCTGATGTAGTCTACATTTTCAGGCTGGAAGTGTTGATGTTCTACATTGCTACTATGCTCACGGGGAAGAAAATGAAAATTTCCAAAGACGGAGTTATTGGATGTTGGAAGAGTATGAATGCAATTTTTTTGGTGTTTATAAGACTTAAGGAGTTTATAATCGCTTTACACCTTTTACAGGATTGCTTGTATCCCCTGTTGTTGTATTTAATCATACAAAATTGATTTTCGATTTTCATCTTGTTGCCCATTTTGACTATAATTTTGTTTGTCATATGATTGTTACGACATCAATTGCTTAGATTTCTGTATGACATGATGAATAGATCAGCTAATTATGTATCCCTATTGTAAATTTAGGTCTTTTATATTTTTATTTGAGAAACTAGAGTCACTGAATGATATGTTTCTTTGCTTTATTTTATTAGTTCCTTTCTCAGATACTGGTTGATTACATGTTGAAGTTAAATATGAGAGAACAAGTTGATGCAGGCTCTGATGGACTAGTTTCATAATTGAGGGAAAGTGAGCAAAGAACTATTACTTTATGGTGGCTATGAAGTCATTCTTGAATAAGATGTGTGTTTTGTAAGGGCTTTGGGCATAAGAGGCAAATGCAAAGTAAAACATCTACATAAGTGTAGTCTTGAAGGTAAAAAGCTTACATCAGTCTCTTACTGGAATATATACAATCCTAGGAAGCATGGATACCGGTACGCGGTACGAGTATTTCTGGTACGGATATGCCGATACGGCAAAAATTGAAAAAACCACGATACGGGTACAGCTAGGTATTTTATATTTTATTAATATTTGAATATATATAATATTTCAATATTAATAAAATATATGAAAAATTGAATTATATATATATAATATTCGAATATTAATAAAATTAAGTTCTTAAATCTCAACTAAATTTATAAGTATCATCATAAAAAATAAACAAATACTTGCAATTAACGAAAAGAAATAAACTAGCAGTCTAAATGAGTAGAAGAAATCAGAATAGTAAGTCTTGATAATCAAATGATAATAGTTTCAACTGTTTCATTATCTGCATCATTAGCAAAAAGTTTCTTCTCCACATCTGGTTCATCAAGGGACAAACTTGCAATCTCAAAAACTCTAGCATCGTCAAATGAATCAAATTGATCTCCATCAATGTCTCATATCTTTGTCTCTCCCTTTTGATAATCTTCACTCTTTTTAGACAAAAGATGAAGATTTGTATGTACATATACTAAATCTTCAGCTCTTTTTGGATTGATCTTATTCCTCCTCATTGAGTGAATAAATGAATAAGTGCTCCAATTTCGTTCACAGCATGATGAAGATCAAGGTTGGTTAAGAAGTTTCAAAGCAAGATATTGAAGTAAAGGAAGTGTAGCACCATGCACTATCCACCAACCAACTGCTCTAAAAGTCACGTATTTTGCCGCACCGGAAACGTACCTGCACCAGAAACGATCTGGTGCTGGTACAGGCCTGAAACAGGCGTACCAGTGCTTCATAGATACAATCATATTGGACCAGCATCTAGGAATGTATGAAAATATAAATTAAGTCACTGTTTCTAGGATGAGGCGATTTGGTGTACATACCTCACCGGTGTACCTAGCGAATAAAATCTCAAGGACAAGGCAATACATCATAGATTCAATGTTTCAAGGCTCAAGCTAACTCTATCTGTTTAACACTTGGTGCCTGTATGAAGAGAGGATTAATGACTAGAATTGAGTTTCAAGGCAATTTTCAAGGTGAGTAAGGCCAACAGAAGTAAGATCATGTATAAAGACAACGAGAGCAACAGTCAACTATATCCAAGTGATTTTGAAGTTGGGCAGAATGACAACCTAGACTTTGATCATGAGGTGTTATGAAAGGATAATACTGAAGATGATATTTTGACTAGTTAAGTGAAATCAATCACGAGCAGGAAATACATGAGTGAGAATGCAAACTAATTAAAATCCACTGAGGAATGACTGATCACATCCAAAAATGTGTGATCTGGGCTGAAATTATAGTCTCCAAGGATTTTGGAGGAAGATGAATTAGTCTTGAAGTGTAGGAGATGTCTAATTAATGAGAAATATTAGTTTTGAAGATGTTTTTACGATGTGAAACAATAAGAATACACGATTAATTTATCCATCCAGGGAAGTCTATGGGAAGAATGATCCCTACATGGCAAGGAACCACCCAAAGGCTTGTTGGTGGGTGCAGATCTCGCAAAAATGGTGTGAGGTTGCTAGAAACTTCATAGCAAGATGATGATGACTCAAGGGACCAAGCAATCTATGAATATTATGAATTCAACATACAGTGAAAGGATCCTGCTGTGGTGTTATAATGAATAGTTGGAAGATGGTCCATCAGTCTGCAAAGATGAACGGCTACTTTGCACATTCAGAAACAGAAAGAAATCATGTTTTTAGTTGATTACTAGAAAAGCAGTTGTTGTATTATTTTCTTTGGCAATCTAGAGGGAAGGGTTCTAGGGAAATGAAGTTAAGATTTTGTTGCGTGATCGGAGAGGGTCTGCAGTTGATCTGAAATCAGGAACCTGTTTTTGGACCATGTGTGAGAAGGAGACAAAATTCAGAAGGTAAAATTTATAATAAACAATTGATACAGTTGTGGTTGTGGGTTGGTTTTGTGGTTTGAATTTTCTTTATTGGATACAAGGGTTTAAGAAGATCTGAGACAGATTTAAGGGCACTCTAATCATCCATAATTATAGCTTTACATCTGTTATAGATATGAGAAATTACAGCAGCAGAGAAATCAGAACACTCAAAAAGATCAAGAGAAAGGAGTTGAGAAAGGGTTTAAGAGGGTGGAAAGAATGGGGTGAAGGGAAAGGCTGAACGTGACCTTCTGTATTCTTTATTCCAAGAAAAATCAATGTATATTGCAATGTCTTTTCTGCCTGTTGAAGGCCTTTTAAAAAACCCTTAGCATTGACACCCCTCTTACATCATTATTTGAGTCCTTGGACTCCTAAAAATGGACAATTTCAACAAAGATGCTAAACGTGACAGACTCGTGAGCCCGAAGTTTGAGCTTTTATTAGAATCTACAATAACTTCAATTGTAGCATGAACAGTTCATAACAATACCACTTATTCAAGCCTCCTTTTCTTATTTCTGAAACATTCCTGGACTCTTATCCATTTTAAATGCAGGCTCAGAAGAGCAGCTTTATTGCACCAAATTGCATTGATTTAGCCTCTTTTTCATTCCAGAATTGAGTACAAAGCTCCGAAGTGGACTGAAGAGACTCTTTTCGTAAATCTTTCACTGAGCTCTTTGTTGGTCCAAATTGGCAACCATCCTTGAACTCCACTTTGTGTGGTCTTATGCATTAAGCTATGGTCTGTTGAGCTCCACTTTACTCAATCTTGAACTGCTTGTACTCCTTGCAGTTACTGCACCAGTCCTTAGGCATTAGTTGCCTCTCCTCCAGGGAATTGCATTACTTGGTTATTAAGAGTCTTGGAACAGTTTCTTTTGCCTTTGTCTCATGCATAGAGCATTTTGTAGGAACAATATTTGAAAGCATGTGATACATCAATACTGGTGACATCCTAGCCTTTACCAATGATATGTTCCTTAATTATGAAACTCAACTCTAGGTTGAGAAGGTTTCACATAATGATTGAACAGATATCTGTGGTAACTTATCTGGTCTATATCAAGTCTCCCACTAACTATATCATTCTACTATTCTAGGTTGATGCAATTGGAGAAAACCTAGAAAGCAACAAATTTTGCATTCCTTATGAAGGCAGCCAAAAGTGCAGGCCGTGATCATTTTTATTATTTCATTAATGCATGTTATTAGTTAGCTCTCCACTAATTTACCTTTGTGTTTCTTTATATTATTTCCTGTAATATGCAAATATACACACAAAATTTTCTGGGTGACATCAAGTGCACATGGTCACCTATTTATTCAGAGTGTTATCCTATTTCTTTGACAACATTAACCATTTATTGATCTATCTTGTGTTGCAGAGACTACATGCATATTGTTCTTGTACACTATCTTGAAGTCAAGGTTATAGCTCAGTTCCCTCTCCTTCAGTTATCGCATGTGATCATGTTCAGTTTCAATATCCTATAACAAGTTGTCTTTTACATTTATCTTCTTTGACAGCCTTTGGAAACTAATTTGAGTTCCATTTTCTTGTTCTTAGAGTGTGTTTGTTTCCTAATAACGGAGCACGAACTTGACGTCAGTTCGAAATGGGCACTTCTGACTGTTTGTTCCCTGTAACTTAGCCCAAACCTGGAACTCAAGTTCCCAGTTCACCCAAAAAGGCCAAACTTGATTCAGAGGAATGGGAGCTCCTAGTCAAGTTCTGGGTGAATAAGCATTCATTTAAGCTACTATAATGCTGTCTCACTCACCCACTTCTGATAAACAAACCATTTAAGCAACATCTGACTGATAATTACTAGTAATAATTTAACGATAATTTCAGTGTTTAGAAGTTGCACTTGCACTTACTTCCCACAAAACAAACAGCAGAAAATACATTAGATGTCTCTGGATTCTTGATGCCAACGTCTTCCTTTTTAACATCTGAAGGGGAGAAAAAAGATTGAACTCTCAATCTTGATGGCTTTTGTAATCAAGTAGTTATCATAGCACATTGCTTGGCTTTCAGCACAGATAAATTCTGAAATCTATTAGGATTTGTAGCAGGTTGAATGTCAATGGAACCATGAAAAGCTATTATAAAACTTCACAACACCATCCAATTTTGTATAAACCATTGGTTATTTATATTTGTTAACTTTCATTGAAATGAAAGCTATTTCCAACCTAAAGTCGGATATGTTCTAAATGTTAGTGCCTGTATTGGCATGGTGATTGCTGGTTTATCAGGAACCATCCTGCTATCTTTCTCTTTGTTCTTTGTGATAGGGACTAGCGTTGATTCATTTACAGATCATGCTATAATGCAGAATTTTGCTCCTCAGGGTAACAAACCAAGTTTCGGTCGTACTAGAGATGTCCAAGAACTGCTCAAGTTGTCAGTATGGATAGTCCTGTCTGTTCTAATTCTTTCACAAATCACAGCCAGCTGCCTTCACAAACTACGGATGCTGAAAGCCCAAATAGTGCGCACACTTCAGAATATGAAGATGCGGAATCTGGTATGACTGATTCCATCTTGAATCTGTCGCGCATCATCTTACATTGTATACTGCTTCACTGATTCGTATTTCAATCATGCATCCTTCTTTCAGTGTATCTAAAGCGAAATTCGATGCAGCAGATAACTATCAAGCAAGTTCCAGATACAACTCTTTCCTTGAGATGCAGCAGTATGGGGATGGACCTGTGATGGATGTACGTCTGCGGAACCCCCATTTTCCAATTGCTTCCATCAATAACCAATGTGAGAATGACAGTAATCATTGCTTCTGTTCATTTTGAGACTTAAACTATAGTTGGCAAACTAACTGAATGCTTTGGTTTGGGATTTTTTTCTTTCAGGTGATATTCAGGGAACACAGGCTACGGAACCTAAATCAGATTTTAATTCAGTTGCTCAAGAGGATTTCATGAGAGTTTTTGATGGAACAGGCCTTGGATTAACTTTTAGTGGGCCCAGAACCCAGTATGATCTGACATCATGGGATGAAGTCCTGGAACATTGTACAACAGGGTTCCAAACCCCACCTTTCCACCCAGGACAGGCTGCGGCAGTGGAGGACAATCCTAGACTTGAGACTTCAACCGGGGAACTATATACAGATGAACTTGGGGTTAAGCAAGTGGATGTTACCACTACTCTAGACAAATCATTGTGGCAGGTACTTGGTTATTTCCATCTGATAAGGTCAAATTTCCAGTTTGCTATAATCTGGCTTAAGAATGAATGAGGATGTCAATATGAATTGGTAGAGGTCTACAAGCCACCACAGAACTTTAAAATTAACTAATAGGAATTGTTTGGCTTAATGTATGAAAAGACAGAAATGGAATCTGTCGTGAAAATTGTACTCAGTGATGCACCCTCATCAGGCTAGCATCTAATAACGATTCATATGGCTTTCTAGCCATCATTAGTTAGTGTTAAGTTGATGGATTTATTCTGTGGACATTCTGATGGAATTTCATTATGTGTACTCATCTTTTAATTTGCATTGGTGAGAAGGTATCTAGTGTAATTCGTCCGCAAAATTATAATGCCACTCCATGCCTCATAGCTTTTGACTACTTTGTTAGCTGACATTGGTGGCTGGCCTACTTCTAGTGTCGCTAATTGACCCGTCTATATGGCGACTTGAATGAGATACTGACTGAATCAATCCTTAGTTCTATGCTGTTTAGGTCATTATTCCCAGATTTGGCATGGTTATCATTCTGTATGTTGGAACCTGTAGTAGTCAGACCACATTTGCAACAATTGATTGGGTTGACTGCATAACCATGTTTCTTCTCTGGTGATGTGTCATTTTCTGTTAGTACAGTATTAGCACACCTCTGGATCTATAGAATTACCTTTATGTCATCTGTTCTTTGGTTGCTTGCGCTACCTCTTATTTCTTTGTTTTCTCATTTATGCATCATCTCATCTCATCTTCTGGACTTGAGCATATCCCCCTTGATTCCATTCATTACATAATATTATGATTGCTTCTTTGTTTCCCCAAGAACACCCCAGAATAGGTTAATAAGTGTAAATCCAGGTTTTGGTGCAAGGCATTGTGTCCCATGTTAAATTTGGGCTACAATGCCAACTTTGCACCCGTCTGTTCCTCAACAGTGGTTTACAGCTATTTGCCTTTTTCTTGTGGAGATCTCTTGGGTTTGAGGATTGAGGAGTGATGTTAAAGAAGGTTTATGGGGCCTATTATTTTGCATGTACTTAACTGAACATTCTCAATGCACTGTATGATTTGTGGCCTCATGGAATGGTCATTATTGCTCGGCAATAATCTTTGCGCGAGTTTTAAGCAATTAGGAGTGTAGGCAACGGCTGTGAGCTTAACAGTTATCTGATATGCAAAATATTTCGGTTGCAGCTTACCACTGCTGACATTGGTTACTTGGTACATCAAATGCTGGTCTGGAAAATGGCATGTCTATAGAGGAAAATGTCAATGCCCCATCCCTTATAAACAGGCATCATTAGATTTCTCTAATATGGAAGGGAAGGCCTAAAGAATATGACAGTTTTCAAGATGGGTGAGCAAAGAACTTGGAGAGGTGGATGACTCACATCCAATATCCAATTCTGGGGTTTACTGGGACACTGTTCAAAGTGAAAGTGTTATTGAAGATTCTGGCATGTCTAATCATGCGCGCTTAGATGCGTATATAATGAGCCCCTCACTTTCCCAAGACCAGCTTTTCAGTATAATTGATTTCACTCCTAATTGGGCATACACTGGCATGGAGACTAAGGTATGTCTTTTTCAATTTTTTATTTACTTAATTTCTTCCTGATTGATCTAATAGATTGTGAAATTTTAAATGATCCTCTGCAGAATATGGATGTTGTGAAAGTAGAATAGCATTGACATAGTTATAGACTTATAGTTACATTCTTCTAATTATTTTGTCCTGTAAATTTGGCAGATTTTAATCACTGGAACATTCTTGAAGAATAAAGAAGATGTGGAAAAATGTCAATGGTCGTGCATGTTTGGGGAAATTGAAGTTCCAGCTGAGCTTTTAGCAGATGGAACTCTTCGTTGCCATGCTCCATTACACAAATCTGGAAGGGTTCCTTTTACATCACCTGCTCCAATAGGTTGGCTTGTAGTGAAGTGCGGGAATTGAATTCCGGTTGATGATGCTCAAGATATGGAGACTTTGGATTCTCATGGTTACGATACAAATGAAATGCATCTTCATGTACGTCTGGAAAAGCTACTTAATTTGGGACCAGTTGATCAACAAAAGTGGTAGCTAATAGTGTCAAGGAGCATCTTCATTTAAGCAATAAAATTAGTTCACTGATGATGGAATTCGATGATGAGTGGTCCAATCTGCTTAAGCTAACTCACGAGGAAGGGTTTTCTCCTGACAATGCTAAGGACCAGTTGCTTGAAAATTAATGAAAGAGAAACTGCATTCCTGGCTTCTTCACAAAGTAGCTGAAGATGGTAAAGGCCCAATGTCTTAGATAATGAAGGACAGGGTGTGCTTCATTTAGCAGCTGCTCTTGGTTATGATTGGGCTATAAAACCAACAATTACTTCAGGTGTAAATATTAACTTCAGAGATGTTCATGGATGGACTGCCCTTCACTGGGCAGCATATTGTGGCAGGTAACCCTTGAAATGTCATTGTTCATTGTTACTTTTTCTGTATGGTCTGTATAGATATTTAATACTGTTTGATCTTCTTTTATTATCAGAGAGCGCACAGTTGTTGCCCTAATTGCCCTGGGTGCAGCTCCTGGAGTTTTAACAGATCCTACTCCTGAGTTCCCAACTGGAAGAACACCTGCAGATCTAGCATCTGCAAATGGGCATAAGGGGATTGCTGGCTTCCTGGCAGAGTCTTCTTTGACTAACCATCTTTCAACTCTCACTTTAAAGGAGTCAGAAGGCAGTGATATAGCAGAACTATCTGGTATTACAGATGTTGAAGATGTTGTAGAAAAGAGTGCCATTCAGGTTGCTGATGGGGACTTGCAGGCTGGACTTTCACTGAAGGACTCATTGACTGCTGTCCGCAATGCTTCTCTAGCTGCAGCTCGAATCTATCAAGTTTTAGAGTCCATTCGTTCCACAGAAAAAGCTTATTGAGTATGGAGATGACAAATGTGGAACATCAGATGAGCGTGCTCTTTCACTCATATCTCTCAAGACGGCCAAGCCAGGACAACATGATATGCCCCAGCATGCTGCTGCAATTCGTATACAAAACAAGTTTAGAGGGTGGAAAGGAAGAAAGGAGTTTTTGATTATTCGGCAGCGTATTGTTAAGATCCAGGTGTGTTGTCATGGAACCACCTACTCAGTTTTCTTATAAAAATCTGCATTTGCGGATTTTTGGTTTGCTTTCTGTGCTCCAAGTAGAGCTGTCAAGACGGGCCGGCTGGCCCGTTTAACTGATGGGTTGGAAAAACCCCAACCGACCCGACCTGACCCGCCATGGGCCACGGGTTAAATGGGCCAACTCGCTAAAATTCAAAAAAAAGAAAATCTGTAAATAGTAATATAAACTGAATTTATATTCAATTTGAGCTCAAATCAACCTATCAAAGTTTCACATCTCAATTCTTAGAGTCATAAAA
>KE504864.1:522268-532288 GCA_000441515.1 Elaeis oleifera
TAATTTTTTTAAAATAGCATTATTTAAGTAAAATTGTCTAGAAATGCTACTTCCAATCTATCTTTTTTGAAAATTTTCATCTAATTTTTTTAATTTTTTTATTGATTACACTTTTCTATTTCTCTTCTTCTTCTTGCAGTCAAGGGCTCATGGCTCGGTACATGACGTGAGGTATTGTTACTCAAAGTCGCTCTATCATAGGATGACTCTACGTTGCTGATTCCAACATCCACATAGCATGAGTTGTGATGAGTAAGCACATAAAGAGTATTTTGATAAATATTTATAAAAATATTATTTTATAATTTTTAAATAATATTATTTAATAAAATTGTCTAGAAATGCTACTTCCAATCTATTTTTTGAAAATTTCAATCAATACATTTTCTGCTTCTCTTCTTCTTGTTGCAGTCAAGGGCTCATGGTTCGGCATGTGAGGTATTATCTGCTTTGGCTCATGACCATCTTTAGGCTTTAGTGGGCCTTGGGCTTCAAATGAGGCCCTCCTTCTAGTGTCAATGCTAGAGTTAAGGGCTCATGGCTCGATACATAAGGTACTATCCTTGGCTCATGACTATCTTTAGACTTTAATAGACCTTGATCATTTAGAATTTCACGATTTTGTCTTTTAAAAGATGCCTCACATGAGAAGAATGGTCTCTTCTTATATAAGCTAGATTATCCCTTGACTCTAATCAATATGGGACTAATGATATTCTTTCTTGATTATCCCTTGACTCTAATCAATATGTGACTAATGATATTCTTTTTTCTACGTCACAATACTTCTGAGCCAAACAAATCCTAAATTTTCGGTGTATAATTTTATCCTGCCAAACATGTCCGAAAGAGAGCCCAAGAAAACGTGAAACAAATCAAAATCACTATTATCATGAAATAGATTTTTAAAATTTAAACTCAAACATATAAATTTATAAATTTAAGTCAATCCTTCTGACCCGCGATCTATAAATTCCAATAATCCATGAGAACAATTCATCCAAGTAATCCAACTGCTTGCTAGGCCCATCTGATTTTAACCCATCCAAATCCTTCAGCGACCACCACGATGACTCCTGTGTTTTTAGTGCTTGGAAGTTGGAACAATGCCTGCTCCGTTAAGTTCTTCCCCTTTGGCTCCTCCACCACTAACAACAGCAGCACTGCCGTCCGCTACCTCCTCGTCTTGTGTGGTGCAGACTATTCCGACGACATTATCCATGACAAGAATGGCCCTCCACTCCGTCGAATCCTGAAGAAAATGCGTCAATTAGGACCCTCCTATTTATTTATTAATCTAAATTATGGTATCTGCCATGCGTACCTCAGCTTCTCACCGGTTATAACCCGACTTTAAAAAAAATTCAGGGCCATCCATTGAAAAGAAGAAGTTAAAAATTTATATAATATATGTCATTGGGGTAGCACTGTAGCAAAACTCCTATTTTGTTAGAACAACTGCTATTTCATTTGGAGACCGATTCACGGGCCAGGTGGCCCGCCAGACGTGTTTGATCCCAAAGAGTTTTAGACGGGCTCAGACCAACGTTTAGGGCCTTCCAGTTGGTCCTGGCTCGGGCTTGAAGATTAAAGCCCATCCTGATTTTTTTTTATTTTCTTATATTATTTATTTATGTTTCATGTGTTTATAGACTTAATTTGCAGTTGTTATTGACAAATTTAAAAAGACAACAAACTGTGTGCCGGTGGTAATTTCATCCTGACCGAAGACGTGAAGTCTACACGAAAGAATTGATTCTCATAGATTCTCAAATCTCGTACCTGTTTCAAAAATTTAAACGATCTTGATATGACAGCTCGCCACCAGACAAATAAGGACCATATCTCTTTAGATAAAATTGGGTCAACCACCTGATTTTCTTTCTGGAGCCGGTATTCCTAATGAGGTAAGAGATAACAAATATATCTCTTTCAATAAAGAAAAGACAATGAAAATATCCCATCCAACAAGGCAAAGCTAATCACCTGATCCTGTTTCTTTTATAGCTCTTCAGCCTCAATCTATAAATAAAGGCCTATAGGGAATCTCAAGATATGAAATCTCCTTTCACTACTTATTACCTTCTATTGTCGGAATTTTGACTTGAGTGTCGGAGGATTTTCATCGGAGCTACATCCGATCGGAGATTTTTCTTGCAGATCCTGCCGTCATCGCCGTCCTATCGTTGTAGTCCAACTCCAGCTGATCCGACCTCGAGACAAAATTCTACGCCAATAGAATGGCACTATCAGATCAGCCAGATGATCCAGCCATCCATAAATTGACTGATGCTGATCAAATTTAATCGTCCCAAATCAATCAACGCCTTTCAAATTGTCAAAATCAAACTCAAAACTGAGGGACTCAAATAAGGAAGGAGATTGTGATATCCAAATAGGGAAGGAGATCATGAAAATCTTTTGATCCTTAAATTATTTTTGCCTCTTATTTATATTTAAATATATTTAAATTAATTAAATTTTGGTAGCATCCAAATGAGGAAGGAGGGAGATCTTCCTTTGCCAGCTCATCAACAACACCTCCGATGTGCTAGACAAGATCCAGTGGGAGAGCTTTACGAACAAAAGCCAGCTTGATGACCAGTTGAGGCTCTTCATCCACATCGTTCTAGATAGGACCATCAACAAACTCTCCATCATTGACATCGGCATCGGTATGATCAAGTTTGATCTGTTTAACAATCTGCTAAACTCAAATCCCAGGAGTTTACAAAAGCATCTGCAGTCGAAGCCGATGTAGTTGATAAAGTGGTGAGGACCACAAAGCACAATGATGAGCAGCATTGTAACAAAGAACGCTACAGGGGAGGACCTCAGATGTGGCACCAAGATCACTCTCTTCTTCAAAGAGAATAAATTGGAATACCTCATAGTCAAAGGCTCCCAAACTCCCATCGGCTATTTTATTTGCTTTCCTTCTTGCAGGTCCAGCACCCAAGGTAAAAAAAAAATTCCAAAAATCGATCTCATGGAGGCCGACCAGAGCTCATATCAAGGCCGACCAGAGCTCATATCTAGACAGACCAGAGCTCAGATCCAAACTGATTAGAGCTCAGATCCAGGCCAATCAAAGTCTAGATCCAGGCCGACCCAAGCCCAAATCAAAGCCGACCCGAGCGCAGATCCAGACCGACCAGAGCCCAAAACAAGACCGACCAGTGCCCAGATTCAGGTCGATCCAAAGCTTGATCCAGGTCGATTCGAAGTCAGATTACGATCGAGCCGAAGTTAAAATTAGGCCAATCTAAAAATAAGTCCAAACTGAGGCAAAGCTCAAGTCCAAGTAAGGCAAATAACAGAATAACAGGTTCTTGAGTACATGAGCAGAGACAGAAATTAAACGAGGCTACGATGAATATCAAACTCAAAAATAAAATCAAACTGAAATAAAGACAACTCAAGGCATGGGCCATCAAGACAGTTAGCCTCAAAAGGTCAATAATCACCAGAAGGCTGAAAGAGCATAAGAGGACCAACCTGAGCAAACCAAGATCGGACTATCAAGCGAAAGGCAAACAATTAAGAGAAATGATTGAAGCCAAAATAAGGCCCGATGAAGCCCAAAGCTAATCCAAACAAGCCAAGGAGAAGCAAACTGGCTAAAACAAGATAATATCAGTCTAATCACTTATTATTTATTCTAAAATTTGATTTAACTAAAAAATCGAAAGGTCCAACTAGAGCCGGTCTGTCGAGTTCTTTCATCTTTTATGTACAGATCTATAACTCAAGACTTCGATGACGTGAAGCCTACAAGGAAGAATTGACCCTCATAGATTCTCAAATCTCATGTCTCTTTGAAAAATTTAAACAATCCTGATATGACAGCTCACCACAAGGCAAATAAGGACCATATTTCTCCAAATAAAGCAAGGTCAACCATCTGACTTTCTTCCTGAAGTCAGTATTTCTAATGAGGTAAGAGATAACAAATATATCTCCCTCAATAAAAAAAAAGACAACAGAAATATCCCGCCTAACAAGACAAGGCCAACCGCCTGATCATGTTTCTTCTTACGACTCCTTAGCCTCCACCTATAAATAAAGGCCTATAAGAAATTCTCAAGATATGAAATCTCCTCTCACCATTCCTTCTGATTTGAATATCAGAGGATCCTCGTTGGAGCTACATTCGGTCAGGGATTTTTCTTGCAGGTCCCGCCGTCATCGCTGACCTGCCGTTGTCATCCAACTCTAACCGATCCGATCTCGAAACAAAATTCTGTGTCAACATTATGAATTTATAAATTATTACAATATTTAATTATTCATATTTAATATTATTAAATATTTTAAAATTTAAATTAAAATCAGAAGTCTAAATCTCAATAAGAGACGAGTTCGGGCCATAAGTCCTGAAGGCTGAAAAAAATTTTATACACCAGATGCAGTATAGAAAGAATACACCGTCGCATTTGATTGGGTTACGTAGTTACTGCTTTCCAACATGTATTTAATATTCATAATTTTTTATTAAATTTAATAATAAAATATTTTTAAAAATATAATATTTTATACCGATATTATGAGATCTGGTTTGAAATTATGAAATAAATTTAATAAAATATTATATTTTTTAAAAAATATTTTATTATTAAAATTTTAAATAAAAAATAAAATTATAAATATTAAATATACGCCGTGGCCCAATCAATGCGGTTGTGCGTTTTTCCTATACTGTGTGCAAAGAATTTCTCATGCAGGTTGTTCCCTTGTGCAAAGAATTTCTCATGCGGGCTGTTCGTTTGCTCCTGCATTCCGAGACCAAAAAATCCGATCGGTATACCTACAGTGAACCTAAGATCTGCGATGCCGCGTCAGCATGCAAACTGCTTCTCACTCATCGCCACGTGGATTTTGAGTGAATTCTGCGTCTCTCTCCCTCGGTTTCCTCTTGCTATTATTTTCATCATCTATTTATATACTTGCTCTCGTTATTCGCCGATCGCCATTAACAACAGTCAACAGATAATAAGAAGATACAGGAAACCCTAGGAATGACCGAACGATCCATCTCCATTTCTCCTCGTCGACGAAGAGACAATCCCTGAGAGAGAGAGAGAGGGAAGACCGACTAGGGTTAGGATTTTTATCGAGATCGGGGAACGGCGGTGGAGCTTTGGCGGCGTTGAGGAGGAGTTGGATGGTGATGGGAGCCGCGGGCTCCAAGCTTGAGAAGGCTCTGGGGGACCAGTTCCCCGAAGGCGAGCGCTACTTCGGCCTCGAGAACTTCGGCAACACTTGCTATTGCAACAGCGTCCTCCAGGTCGGTCTCGCTTTCTCCTTGTCATCCGATCATCGAAACTCTGATCAAGTTCCCAATTTTTTTTTCTCGATGTAACTGCTCTTTGGATTCGTTACGCGTGGATAAATCCGATGGAGATGTTTTAGAAAGGGGCTGAATTTAGAGTCAAATGTTTTTTTTTGGTTCGGGGCAATAAATTTTGAGATTTGGTATATCTTTCTCTAGGGTTCTTTTCCGGTTGTAGATTCGATTTTAATTGCTTAAGTTTAGAGTAGGGATGATTAGGGTTTTCTTCGCTGGTCGAAGAAAATTTGCTTGTAAGGTTTTGACGTTATGAGTGTATCGTTTTCGTCATATTGAAAAGATCGCCTTCATTTTTCGTTTTTTGAAACTTGTTTGTTGATTCATCCAACATCAAAATTATATTCCCATCCTTCTTGGAGTTGCATGTGATATGTGTCTGGTCTTTATGTTTTGGCTCGGCTTAATGGCCTCTAAGACACATAATAGCCATGTCTTTGCGTACATAAGCCTTACATTAATGAGAAATAGATATTGAACCTTGGCACGCATCATTTCCAAGCTTCTCGATCCCCTACTAACCGCACCTCCAAGTCCATTTCCCGCTGCATATATCTCCTATTCGCAGCACAGATGTCCAATCTCACCAAAAATGAAGTTGGAAACGGAATTCTGTGTACTCGCTCCCATACTTAGTGCCTTCATCAATTGCAGCAGTAACACTTCTTACTGATATCAATAGGGACATAGATTCACAAATATCATGTAGATGTGATAGCAGTTTTTATACTCACAAAATATTCAAAGTTGATATGGTAGAGTATTAATAACTCATTGGTAAATTTTTGCTATGGATTCTTATTTGGGTTCTGAATGTATGAACGTCTCATGATTGAGTAATGAATAGAAAGTCTGGATAAATAATTGGTAAATTTGGAGCACATTTAGTCGTAAGCTTTTGCAGACTATTTCTATTCAGTTCCATGAAGCTTCTTTGCTCCATTCTTTTAGGCCTATGACATTGTCTCTACAAGCTTTCCAACTCCTTTCTCATAATTTTAAACAAGTTTGCATTAGAACTATTGTCATTATTTTTCCTGAACCTCTAACACACATAAATGTCCTGTTTGGTGTGAGGTCCTTTTCAACTTTTCATGGCATATATGGCCACTATCTTAATTGATTTTTCAACACGGTTATGCTCAATCTATACAACAGTTATGTTTTTCTTATATTACTTTTTCTGATCTTATTGTTCCTTGCTTTACCATAAAGCTACTCATCTCTGTGAGACTCAACTTAGCAGCATGGACCCTCTTTACACGCTTAACACTGTGATCACTACAACTTTGTAGGTATTGTTTCTGTCTGATAAAACTTTCTTCCTTCTCAGAGGTATGCTCCAGTCACAGAATAGCCCAGATGGCCCTTTCCACCTTCTCACATAGATCTAGTTATTAAGAATTTGTTTTATCTAAATATTCTCAAAGTGCAGTAATCTCTGTGATTTTTCCACTGGTGTGCCTATGTGTGCATTGAGTCCTGAATTGAGGTACCGTCATGTCAAAGCATAGATGTCATTCACATAACATGTATGTCATGTCATCATTGCTAGCTTTTCTTGGCTAAGATGTCTGTCTAAATGTACGGAAATGATTTTCATTCACGAGGAGATTTTAGGAAAAACTTGTGAGACGTGGCATGGTTAAAGGAAAAGGTCGAGGTAGCTGTTTAGATTGACATGATAAAACTTGATCATTAATGACAAATTTATCGCAAATCCTCTTTTGAAACATTACTCGTTAAATTTATTTTAAATGTTTGCTGCGGTTCCTGAAGCAATGTAGGAAGTCATAACACAATTGTATAGCTATATCCACAAACCACATCCCATCTCAACTTTACATATCCTTCCTTTCCATCATCACCTCTCAAGGGTGGTATCCATTAGTTGAAGGAAGTTCTTGAGCTGTTCATTGGAGTAATTGAAATGATCGAATTTTGAAATTGTAATGAAACCTGTTCAGCAAATCTTTTGTGTTGACCTTTATGTGGTATAACTTTATCCTTTTCTAGTCCAATGATCAATCTGCTAGTGTACTATGAGGAATATGTTTTTTTTTATGCAGGCACTTTATTTTTGTCTCCCTTTCCGAGAGCAACTACTGGAGTATTATGCAAATAACAAAACTGGGGGTGAAGCAGAAGATAATCTTTTGACATGTCTGGCTGATCTATTCACCCAGGTATGCCATATAGGTTTATTCCGTGTCTCCTTTGTGTTTCCTCCATCCAGGATTCTTTTTGCTTTGCATCAAGAAATTCTAACTTCACTGCTTTGCTAGCAGAAACGACTGTATGCTTCACTTAGGATCGTTGAGTTATAAACTAATGGTTTCTTGACTGTTTTACTCTGTCATTTCAAAATCAAATGCGGAAAATTTTGGGCCTTTGTTTGAATGGTAGCTCTGCAGTACCTTTTGTTGGGTCTAGAAGATTAACTTTTTGTGCAGTCTGATAAAAGACAGTTAAATTTGTATTATTTGCGTGGAAGAACATCAGATTTGTTTGAAGAGACCTTTTTAAACATGCTTGCAATTTAATTTATTTTATTTGTAAAGATACTTTAACATTTTGACAATAACTTTCTTTTGTTTAAATAAAAGTGAGTCTGCTTTGTAAATAACTCTAGTATAAAATTCTGACATCAAGTTTTTGTTAATAGCATTTGTATTGTGGTCTTCATAGTATTTTTGGTGTCATTCTTGCTACTATGAAATTTCAATTCTACAAAAGTGATTCTACTCAGGAAGTCTGTAGTCAAAGATGTTCGAAGAATAGCTGAACATCAGTGCTGTTGCTGGTGCAGATATTTTTGTAGATTATGAGATTGAAACAACTACTTCAAAGAGAAGAAGTGCATTATAGATGTTGCATCCTGCTAATTAATAGACGAATCATGGATTAAGTTGCATTGTACTCTAATGTATTCCATTACTTTTGTATTGACTCTTGTAACTTCTCTACTTTTGTGGGTTACAGGTGGAAAAAAATCTTATAGCAATGAGTTTTGAGGTTATGACCTTTTATGCTGCTGTTTTGAATAGGTCATATAAATGGCACTGTAAAACTTTGAATGGTTTGATATCATGTTAAGGCGGTGACCCACTCAACTGGACTTGCCATTTAGATTGTCATGGAAGTTAATTTTGACATCTCTATTCACAGGATGTTTTCAAGCATTACAAAACAAAAATGTTATGAATTATGACATATGTAGCCAGGTAAAAGGTATTGCTGCAATTAATACATATCTGCTACTCTATGCAGATTAGCTCCCAGAAGAAGAAAACTGGTGTAATTGCTCCAAAGCGTTTTGTGCAAAGAGTGAAGAAACAAAATGAGATTTTCCGCAGCTACATGCACCAGGTAATCCAGTTTGGAGCTGGTTATGTATTGGAAACAGGCACGGACATCTTTGCAGTCTTTGGAATACTCTGACAAAGCAGGATGTCCCACGGTGATCAAAATTCCTGTTTATATGAAAATAATATTTCTCCTACATCTGTTTCAAATGGATTGTAGTGATGTCAGCTGAATTTCTAAGGATGAAAATGACTGTTCCTGATTTAGAGCCAATACTTGCACAAATTCTTTGTCATAAAGGTTTTGATTTTTCCATGGTACTGTCGCAAAGTTCTTAACTGCCTCAATATAGCATCATAAATGCCTGGATTTAGTAAATTATGATGTCTCGATGTAGCATCGATGTGTTTTTCCCCTAGATAACTCATCTATCACCAGTCTAAAGTGGCATGGGGAGAGTTATCCCTGTGATTTATTTAGCCATCCCAAGAACAACCGTTATGATTGTTTTGACCATCTAGCAGTCATAGATCTAGTCTATGTTTCTTTCAACAATTCATCATTTTCTGTTGCTTTTCAAAACATAAAGAAAGATGCAATCTTTTGAGGACTTCTAAAATCCCTTCCTCATGGAATGACACACACATTCAGCATTTGTGAACATCATGGCTTACTTCAGTGCCTCCTATTGCTTGCTGTGTTACATCTTAAGAGTTGCTTGGCTAATCTCAGAACTGTCTCCTCTTTTTGTAGGATGCTCATGAATTTTAAATTTCTTGTTGAATGAGCTTGTTGACATTCTGGAGAAAGAGACTAATGCTGCAAAAACGTCCCCTGATACCTCATCATCATCAGAAATATTGCAAATGGGCCTAGCCATCCTCAAGCCAATGGTGTTCAAAAAGAGCCAGTTTCCACATGGGTGCACAAATGTTTTCAGGTGAATCAAGCAACTCTGTCTGGTTCCTAGGTTGTGCTGATTTGGTGTTCCATTATGTTTGCTTTGATTTAATTCCTGTAGTCATTTTTTTATGAATATTTCTTTTGATGTATAGGGCATTCTGACTAATGAAACAAGATGCTTACGGTGCGAAACTGTCACTGCAAGGGATGAAACATTTTTGACCTCAGTCTTGACATTGAGCAAAATAGTTCAATCACAAGCTGCCTCAAAAATTTCAGCTCAACAGAGACTTTAAATGCTGAGGATAAGTTCTTCTGTGACAAATGTTGCAGGTACCTTGATGCTTTTATTGTTGACTTATCTTGAATTTTACATAAGAATGGAAAAAGCCTGTGCATATAATGAGGGCATAGGTGGATGCATGTATACATGGACTCTCTCTCTCTCTCTCTCTCTCTCTCTT
>KE504864.1:537888-570611 GCA_000441515.1 Elaeis oleifera
AGAGAGAGAGAGAGAGAGAGACATAATCCAAGGGATTTAGAATCTAAACATTACAAACTAATTATAATTTCAAAAGAATTTCTTGTTTCTCCACGCCGTCCCAAGTTTTTTATTCTTTTGCAATCCTTATTAACAGGATATACTTATGCAACTAGTTTAATAATCAGTGAACAGCATCAGTGTATTCTTTAAATGGCATACAACTGGTATGCCTTCTTAGCAACATACTGATTAATCTTTTTTTTTTTTTGGTCTTCATATCCAACACTAGTTGGCATTAGATGGCGCCAGCTAGCTTAAGAGGCCACCCTAATTTTGCTCCCGAAACTTGCCTACAGGCCCCATCTCCGCAGCACGTAAACTGATAATGCACCTTTAACCTTAAGCAAAACGGTAGGTATTTTTATAGGGAACGACAATAGAATCCAACAACTCTTGGACCACTTATAGTCTAGTTGCCAAGAAAGCATTCCCTACATTGCGTGCTCCATGCATACCATTAATCACAACCGCTCATTCTTATAGGACTACACCGAGATATGTGCTTAATCAATGGGATCTACAGGAGCAAGTAGTTGTGATTGATGGCATACAATAGCCATGTGGTACATGTAGTCCAGAGAATAATTTTCCTAGTTGCAGCGTCAAGGAGCTTCAATGTTGGCTTTCTTGACTTTCTCATTTATGCTACTAAGGTAGTGAGCCCAAAATGTGTATACTAGGACAAAGAGCCATCGGGACTTGCTTCACTGGACCATGCAATTGAACTGGAACCCAAGAATTAATGCTGGAGGGTGATGGGATTATGGACAAAGGCTAGAAGGTGACAATTAAACCTGTTCTTTATGAGGTTAATCAACTAGAAGGTGGTACTGGGGACAATATTGACAATGCAATCCAGATTATTGAAAAACTCTTGAATTGATAATGATGATGACGTTTGAAGCCATTCATAAATGATTAAACATATTCATGATTTACTTGATATTTCGTGACTCTGTGAATTATATCTGAAACATGTGCTCATAATTTATACAGATTGATGCTGTTTAAGTTGCAGTTGACCTGGAACTTCTTGTTTGTTAGTATGACCCTCCAGCATACTTGTTTCGGCGGACATTAGTATATAAGTCTGCCAAAGAAATCGCATATTTAAATTCCTAATTAAATTCCTAGCATCTTTAACTTCAGAATCTTGTCCCTCAGCAAAACATTCCGAAAGCAAAAACCTGTGGCCATGCGTCTTTTCAAATTTGTACTCTTTTAGTACACCATTAAAACAAGAATTTGAAGAAAGCAAGGAGCAGGAAAATTTCACACCTGAAAAAGGTGTTGGGCCGTGCAACACAATAATTTATGTGGCACGATCTGGAATTTTTTAATATGTTACAGGTAATAGCAGATCAAATTCTGCAGAAGAAGGGACCGGGGCCTGGGAAGTGACAGTTTTCCTACTCTGACCAAACACTTTTCCTATTGGCTCTAATTCTATAGATAGATTTGTTTGTTTTTTTTTTTATAATGCTGACCGCTCAAGAGTTTGTCCTGCTATAATTAATTATTATCATTAGCGTAACACAGTCATGGGTTAGATAACACTGAATATGATCGCAATGAATCTATCCATGGTCTGATATCCAAGACCACCGTGTCCTTGAAAATTGGAGCCACATGATCCAGCTTCTATTTTTGGTTAGGAAATTAGAGAATCAGAAACTTTCGAGCAATTAAAGAATTAGAAGCTGGATTCTCACTTTAGCTTACTTAATTCTGATCCCTTTACCTCTCTTCACAAGAAGAAGAAGAAGAAGAAGAAGAAGAAGAAGAAGAAAGAGCAACGAAAAAGACCGTGAAGACTTTGTATTGGCCAAACAACATTGTTATGGCGCAAACACCTGGTGAATAAATAACCCTTCTTCAAAGACATGGGAAGGGTGTGTTTGAGAGCCCACCAGAAAAGAGTTGTTGGGAAGGGTTGAGTGAAATAAGGGCATGATGGCATCACCAGAAAAGAGTTGTTGGTCGGAGGGTACGAAGTGTTTCACGTAGGTAGAGGAGAAAATAAGGACATGACAAGCTTTCCTCTTAAATTATTTGGATGACAAGTACATAAAAAACAACCCCAAATGAATGAAACTGAAATGAAAAATGGGTTTAAACCCCAAATGAATGAAACTATTAAGGAAAAAGGTTTTCCAGCTTTAGATAGGCACATGTCCTTTTACTTTCACAGCAGTCTAATATGAAGTGATATCTAAGGTTAGCACATTGTTGTTATCGATCAACAGTGTTAAAGGCCATAGCAAGATTAGCATTAATAGTCATCAAAGAATTGAAAAGAATTTTTCTTGCAGGGAAATAAGCGAAAGAACTTATTAACAAGGGAGGAAAAAGAAAAAACTAAGGTCAATTTACAAAGTCATTTTGTCATCTCTAGATCTTAGCATTTTAGAGTTTTTAGCCACCAAATATTGGATGTCATGGAGACTAGTGGATGCGAGTTTATTATTTTGATGTTGTAGCAGAGTCAGTGAAGGAGTTGGTGCAGCTAGCAACCAAGATATCCATCACCTTCCTACAGTGCCTCCCGGAAGACATTCCCCATGCATGACGTACACCCCGACTCTATGAACTGAAAATTAGGTATCATCCTTGAGGATCACCACAAGATACCTATACGTCTCACGTATACTGGGAGACAGCATCAACATGGGACCTGCCTTGCCTCCGATCTCTTCTTTCCTCTGCATTCCTCAAACCTTAAAAGGAGCAAATTGAGTTAAATTGAGTCCCACACTATCACAACACACAGTTATTTAAGTTTTAACGCACTCAAATTTTAAAAAAAATAAAATTATAAAGCTCACACGTTGCATGCCACTGGGAGATCAGAAGTGGTATGTTCCCAAATTTACTCACGGAAAACATCATATTAAATGTAAGAGAAGACTAGTATGATAAATAGTTGGAGAGACATGAACCACTATGAGTCAATGAAAGAGGAAGAACTAGGTGATGGCATGCTTTCTTCCCTTCGTCTTCCTTCTCAATTTCTTCCTTTTTTTGCATGCCTTATTTTCTTCCTTGCTTGCATCATTTGGTTAGGACAACAAGCTTCGCAATAAGATAACCCGGGGTTAGAGGAAACCTGGCCAGCAACCACTTCGACCAGGCTAGAAATTTTGACATTTCTGCAGGTTGCTTCTGTGGCTTGAGTTCCTTATCTGGTGGACCATCCTCGATCTATGGAGATGTAAACATGATGTCTCTTATGTCACCCTTCCAGTAGCAGATGAACAGACCTCAGCTAACCAACTGATTTCCTCATATACATGTGTTTAGACCAATAACATGCTACTGAGTGTTGTCCATTCCCAAGCATATCCTAACGTAATTTGAGGCAAGATAGGGTGGAAAGAAAGAAGAAAGGAATACATAGACAAGGCTCATTCAGATGCTTCAGTTATAATTTTCTACTTCCCTCTTGTCCAATGCACACAGCTAGTTTGGAGTGCACAAAAACATTTTAAGCATACAAAATTTTGATCTAGCCTGTACCAACAAAAAATTCATTACAAGACCTGATGGCATATGATCAATCGATCTTACTAAGATTACTAGTTATCCAACTATTACCTAGGGTTGGATTCATGGATGCCTCCATCCCAGCCTCCCTTCTTTGGCGCCGTAAACAAATGAAAAATGAAGAGATCTGGCTAGGTACACCCTAGGAAGGATTTAATTATTCGCTGTAGGTCTTATTGAATTACATGATGAAGGCATCTGACGGTTAAACTCATGCAACAGGATGGGAATCATGAGCACCACATCATCACCAAAAGAAGAAAAGAAATGATATTGGCATAAGTATAGAACATCCTAGGCACGTGGGCCGTATTCAAGTCATAATATTAAAACAAACAAACCCCTCCTAAAATAATGACTGACAACCGTATATAGGTTTTATATTTGCTGTAGGACCAAATAAATGTAATGGTAACCTTGTCAGATCTTTATGATTTCAATGATAATGATAGTGTAGGAAGTTAGCTCCTCCCTCTCTCTCTCTCGCGTGCGGTGGGGTGAACCAATTGTAGCTAGGTGGTTATGACTTCAGTCTCGAACTGTCCTACATCATAGGCTAGATCCAAATTAGCCCATCATAATGTTGAAAATGTACATGGAACATGGTATTGTTACATAGTTGCAATGAGGAAAAAATGAATAACAGCAATAACTATTCTTATTTTGATAACAAAGGTGACAGTAAGTTACAAAACGAGAAATAGTAGATGTTCAGCAACATGAATAACAGCCAAACAAGAGTGAAAGATCCAAGTATCTTGTAGCGCAAAACTGAAAGTACGGAGTGTCAAAATTCTCATTTAATCTGACTTGTTCCTCAAATTCAAATGGAATTGCACAATTATTTAGCAAGAAGAAACCAAGATTTTATACTTAAAAAAGGGAATGTGAATATTCCATGCCAACAATAGGCGCAACCTCGATCATAGCTGTCATGAAAGTGTCATGAAAGTGGTACACCTTTCATCTGGAGTATATATATTTTCATCTACAAACACCTGAAAATATTTAAAGAATTGGCAAGCATACTTGATAATGCTTATTATTGGAATTTGATAGGCCATGGTACAAATTAGCTATCCCTCAAAATCTCTTCTTTTCTGTAAGTGTATGAGAGAAGCATAGCTGCAGTGATATTCTCTACCAGGAGTCATCGTATTGCCATTACAAAAAGCAACAGGTGAAACTAAAGAAAGGCAGTTCCACAACAGAGTACAGTTTAGGTTTGTGAGCAAAGAACTTTCCCCTAATGTTGGATTTTCTCAACAACTCCGCCCAACATCATGGGAATCTTTTGCTTATGTGATTGATAATTTAGTTCATTACACCCATGGAAGATTATATATTTCACGCCACCTAATCTTTTTTCCCTACTCCTTTTTCCTTTAATCGTGTGTCATCCAGCAACTACTACCGTTGCTCAACTACAATCAGTAATGACCTTAGACCCGACTTGAGACCCATCAAATATAAGAATGAACTTATTATATCACATTCATCAACTTGATGATTTGAACAAGGATATGAGCTACAATCAGTAATGACCTTAGAACTCCGCCACCACTTGGCCCCTCCCCACCCCCCGCCCCCCCCAACAAATTTTCCCACCTTGGTCAATATTACATTGGCATATCAAGGAATGTGCCTTACCAAATCATAAAAGTTTTGCATGAAGCAGTCATCATGCAGATTACTACATGTAGTGGATGCGATGAAATATTTGTGAGTAAGCTATCTATTTTTGGCAATAGATCAGTTAGAATATCAGCAATGCAATATTCAGAATTTAGTTTATTGCATGTCTGAATCTGATTCCATGTAGATGAAACCAAGTACTTGGTTTCAGTGAGTGGTTTTGCAGATGAAAAGGTCCTCAAACTTGTCAACACTGAAAACTGCAATATCCTATAACAAGTTTCAGATACTCTGATGACAAAGAATCATTATTCATATAAGCACCATCTTAACTTTGTATATCATTAGTGGGCTGCTCAATGCCATTATCTAATGACTTCACATTTCCACTTCTAGTCATCTCCTAATGATTTAATTGACACACAACTTACAGGGTTTTTTATCACCTAGATCACAATACACTTTTGTAACCATGTATATACCATGCTGGACTAGGGTATGGTGTTAGCTCACTGCAAAGACATTCTCCGAAACAATAAAGTTGACAGTCTTCTTGTCTTCCCCTCTTTTAATTCTTTGATGTCATCAACTCATGTAACACTCATTTAGCCATTTTTTCAGTGATCAAGGAGCCATTCTTTCAAGGAAAGCCTACATGTAAACAAAAGCTAAAGAATGCCAAAGCTTGGTAGTAACATGTCAAAACGGGCATCAATTTGCTCCAAAAATCATACTGGCTAGCATTCCCCAACCTTTTGAGCATTCTAATGGGTGTAGTACTATTTATTGCTACCACAACTCTATCTAAATTATGTTCCTTTATAGTTTTATTTCATTTAACTTAAGATGATGGCAAGATTATATAAGAAAATAATTTATTTACTATTGGTCTTGTTTTACATGTCTATCTATAGTTTGCAAACATTAGTCCCCTAAAAATTTTCCTTCAAAGTTAAACCATTTCACAAGATGCCATTTTATTTTATATAAAATACTATTCAAAGCATGGTTTGTCATACCATCCCGTACCGTCTGATACTGGAAGTACCGAAACATACCGTACACTATCTCGTTCCATATTGGCACTTGATACGCTATCTCATACCGTACCAAATTGCAAATTGATACTGTAACAGGATGGTACCGACATAGGGTTTGGTACCAAAACACCGAACCTTGATTCAAAGTTCTATTGAACGAAGCATCTTATTCTTCCATCTCTGGCATCATTATGAACTCGGCATCTGATTATAGCAACTTTGCTAGTTTGCCCTAAACAAATTTGGGTTCGGAACAAAGTTAAGACATGAGATATGGAGATATCAAAATGTGTTGATAGTTTAAAAGGAATATAAGACTTTAAAACCATTGCAAGATAAGAAGATGACCAACTTCCTAGCCTAGCAAGGAAGGTTCTTATCTCGTAGCATTGTATTGCCTCGGCTTCATAAAGTCATCCATTCCAAATATCCAATAATTGATGGCATGGAGAAAATTTTTGTGATGCATGATGGTTGCAGGGTACAACTTAAAGGAAGATTTATGTGCAGCTAGGAATATCATATGCTCATAAAAGGAACAAAGCGGACAACAAGTAAGAAGCTAAGATGTATTTTAGGATCCTTTATATTCATCTACTTACACTGCAAGTTTTTGGGTCAAAATGAGGCTGGCAAGTAAAAAGATATGGCATCTGCATTTTTATTATTTGCAATTCAGCATACATGATTACGGCTCTAATGAAAAGGTTTAGAGGATGATGATGGATGAGAGATAAATAGATGTCCTAAAGATGCTGCTTGAATTTTTAATTAAGGTGTTAACTGTTAAGAAAGATATTTAAAATCCTTTCACATGATTGATCTAGAAGATGAAAGATGAGAAATGGTCTACCATCCTGAGACAATTTGTAATCTTTCAAATGTTTCACTGTGAAATGGATCCTAGAAGGCAACATGTATTGCCAATATCTGTGGAAATTCATAGATATGGAATGGCAACCCTGGATATGATAGCTCTGGGAACCTATTCTTTCAACCAGTGGAGCACCTGGTGAAGGCAGCCTTTGTTAGCAAGGTCAATTGGCTTTAGAATATAGACAAGGTATGTCACTTTCAGGAACAGTTTGGGTTTGTGGCATCCTATCTTATGGTACAAAAGAAGATGCAATATCTTAGTGATAATGCATGTAGCCTGAACAAATTGTTAAAAAATTAGACATGTAGGTTTTTCAGCAGACAGCTGTTGAGGCAAGACCCTACCTTACTCAAAAGAATTCAGCGTAATGGTTTACAAGCAATTTTCATCGAGTTGATTACTCATGAAAAAAGAAAGTTGGGTCTTCAGTGTATTTTACAGAAAGATGATGTCCAGTATCTGTTGCTGTGTGGTTTAACTTCAAGAAGGCATTGAACAGATAATTGTAGCTCTTCCAACCACTCTTCTTAATATAAAAGCTGAAGCTATGTGGCTTGCCCTATAGAAAAATCAGTTTAGTCTGTAATCTATTCCTATTATATAAATTTAGTGATATCCTTAAATGGGCAACGCTGGGACTCAGGGAAAAATGACAAAATTGTTGATCAATATTGGCAGGTGACAAGAGACTTCAAGGACTCATTTTATTCGCGAGAATAATTTACCCTCAATGATCCTTGGGAAAGTGCTTTTTTGCATGTTTGGTTGACCATAGAAAAGTGGTACATTTTACAGTGGTTGAGCATCTTCTTTCCTGAGAAAATTGTGTAAATACATGTTATATCCTTAATAAAGGGAAAGACCTTATCCCCTTCTATTTAAAACCTTAAGGCACTTTTAAAATTAACCTAATTTCCAGCCCATGGGAAAGTGACTTTCCCATGTCCCACATGGATTTTCTTTCCCATGAAATGTGAGAATCTTATTTCTATGGAGAAGCTACTTTCCTATATCTCCTTTGAAAAATTCAACTGAAAATTAGACATTTCTCTATTTCCTCCTGAGTTCCTAAATGCTTAACTCTCTAATCAATTCAAGAAATGTGAACACTCCCACAAATCGGTGGGTTTGTACAAAACCTACAAGTGCAATCACATTGATGATATAGAGTTCAACATCTGCAAACTATGAAACTATTTCACTTACTGTAATGCTGTTAAAGGTTAACGTAGGGATGTCAACAGGATGGATTGGTGCAATTTGTGAAGAAAACCGAATCCGAAATCCAGCACCGCTCCCCGGAACCGAAATCGAACCCGAATGGTTTTTGAAATAAAAACTCATAACCACCACCTAAAAAGGGCAAAACTGAAAGTGAAACCAAAAACTGAAACCGTTTAACTTTTTTATTCATTTCAAAATTCTCACATATAAATGACCAAATTAGAGATATCATCCATAATTTTCATAATATAAATTAATTTTATAATTTTCACAATTTTCACATATAAATTAAAGATTTTCTTTGAGTGGAATAGGGATGGTCTAGATTATTTCATGGAGTTCCTAATTTGAATTTATAATGAATACCAAGGGTATTAAGAGTATTAATTATTGGATATTTTCGGTTTCGGATCCAATTTTGGGTTTGGTTTGGTTGGGGAATCCGCCAAAATTGAAAACAAAACTGAAACTGAAACCGAATGACTTTTAATTTTAAAACCATCATCAAAACCATCCTTATTTAATTTCAATTAAAACCGCCCATTCGATTCAGAGACGGGTAAATATTTGGGTATCCATCTCCGTTAACATCCCTAGTATAGGTGTTTTCCAATCTCATCCACTCCATCCTAACCAAGAAAGAATATAATGATTTACATATTTTGTAAATAGATCAACATTTCAAACCATAGGATCAAAATACATATGACCTAGATAAGTTGGAGAGAATTTTGGGTAACATTATATACTAAACCATCAGTTAAAAGTCAGTAGCAACCCATATCTCTTCCAAATGTTCAGCTGCTTTTGTTTCTTTCTCTAATCATTAAAAAGGCTGATAGCAGAACTTTAATCACAAACCAACATACAATAGTTGAAACAGGACCTTTTTGCTTCTACTACCCCTCTGAAAGAGATGACATGAATACTCATTGTTCCTCTCATTATCTAACAACACATGTTACATGACAGGTATGTCTCTATTCATAAGAGATATAGCATTAATGCAAACCAAGAGACAGAAGGAATGACATAAAAAAAATCTTAGATAAACTAGAAAATATTTGAAGCAATCAGCCACAAACCATTCGAATTACCTTAAGATATAATCTGTGACTTCTACTACATTGTTCATGGCCATTGGGTTCTCCATAAATAAGTTGCAAAACCTTTTACATTTGATGCCACATCCACTTTGGAACTCATTTCATTTTTCACTCCAAGGCATTCTTCAGCTTTCTACTGCTCATGCCATTACCAAATGCTGATATGAACATTTTTACCACTTTTAGAAAATTAAATTAATGCACCTTTTCAATATTGTCTAATTTGCCTGATATAGATAATTTTCATTTCAAAAAAAAAAACTATCTATATGAAATTTATATTACATATTAGGTATAGTATATGATGTATATATTTATTAGGAGGCCCTGCTTCTTACAAATAATTGAAATCATATATCCTTCCCTGATTACCGGTGTCCATCCTCATTCACACTCTTTCTTTATGCAACCATATCCACAAGAAGACCATGCATCAAAAAGGACTCCACCATTATTTAATGTAAAACTTCATCCAATGAATTAAGCAGGTCCAGTTACTATTTTATGCAAGTGGAACAGAGAAAAAAATGGGTTGCAATTATTAGTTAGGAGATGATCTTTTAAAACAAGGACAGGAACTTTTGAAATTGGACATGTAACAGGAGGCTTTAGACATAAAACAGATAATAGTACAGTCAAAGAAAGGGGCATAAATTTAGCATCACAATGCCAAAGGAAGGAAATAAAGAACCTAGAGTTAGGGTGATGGAAACAGGCCAGAAGTTCATTAGAAACTGAAACACAACAAATATGAAGAACCTACCCCAACCACTGCGAGCCATCAACTCCTGAACTATAAAAGAGCTAAACATGCTTCTTGTATCCAGATGCTCAGCTGATACTGCTAAAGATCCCAGAACTATCAAACAAGCCAGTGTACAGTACAGCAACTGGATTGACATACTCAGGCACTGTGATTTTCATTATGATAATGATATTGGCTAACATTAATTGCTCAAAGAAAATGTAAAGATTAACCATGTGGTAGGCATTTCCAATCCTGAGACCTTTTTTGATGAATATCTGCACCATCATCAATAACAAACCTAAGTATCTACCATCATCCCATAACCTGCCAATGATGATTCCAATCATTGCTGCCTGTGATGATTCCAAACATGCCTGTCATCATAAATGACACCAATAACAAGATTATCAAATAGCCTAGCTGCTCTCCTCTTTGCACCATCCTGCCTTCTTTTGTCTAAGGTTGCTGGTCTGAACCTAACACTGTCAGTCTTTCTCTCCCTAAAACACTTCTCAAGCCTTCCACATGCTCATATAGTATGCTCTTAAAAATATACAAAATATTAACAATATTAATCATCTAAATGACTAGTCGGCACTCCTTTTAAGGACAATGTTGCAGGTCAGCAAGCATCTCATGAAGAGGCACATTATCATCATAACTCACTGTCTTAAGAGTCGGACTTACTAAGCTATCTTTTATCTCATGCAGCTCATTTTGAAAGAAGGCAATCTTTTCATGTCACTTGGACTTTAAGAACCTCACAAAGAGGAATATTAAGATTCCAATTACATAACTCCATGTATTATAACCACTGCTCAGCCACATCATGAAACTAAACAGGTACATGTGCATGACTGGAAAAATGTTAAATTGCTATGGCTGGAACAGCTAATTATAAATTCTAGATTTCTTTTCCCTCAACAACTGCAATGCTATGTTGATTTGACAGTGCCAGTCAACAAGAAAAACTGCATCAATATATCTACAGTTTTTAGCTTATGCTTACCTTACTAGTCATGACACTGTCTATTAGAATCTGGTTCCAAATAATCTATGACATTTTCTATCACGTTCATCACCTATGCATGATGCTTTATGTGAAGTTTTAACAGATGTAATGGGGAAAATCTTGGTTTAAATAATAGATGGTCATATTTCATCTTATTTGAAGAACTTGTTAAGCTTTTAAGATGAGCTTGTTTGATGTGTCCACCAGTAGCGCAAATTTTGGACAAAGCTGTTGACCTCATTAGTTGCAACAATAAACCAACACTCATCTAATGCCTTCCCCACTTTCTATATATAAATGTTTCAATCCATGGTAATAGATACTAGTTCAAACACAGAAAGCACAGCCTTGAACTTCTACCAGAAATGTTCACGGAACACCCTATCAGCTATTATTCACCTAATTTGTATGTCTTTATTGATCAGCTTGCAAAATTCAGTTCACCTCTTTGAAATGTCATCACTAAGCTTGTAGAGGCTCTCAAGGAGATGAGACAAGGCAATATATTTGGTGTCTAGAAGTAGAAGCTCACAAGTATTTATCACCAGTTTATAAATACATTGATGGGAAGAGAGGGAGAATGATGTATACTGATATATTGACCTCTTATTGCAAAAATCCTTCCTAATGAGATTACAGCAACTTGCAACACTTGGTGCTCAAAATGAATGGTTGTGGTTCCAGACAATCTTTACGAACTGCCTTGTAACAGATCCTACTGGCAAAATAGTAAGAAAACTTCACTTGCCAACCTACTCAACATCAAAATCTATATGAATTGATACAGATAATCCATTTTATAACATTAAATCAGTGTGACCTAGATGCTTGGTACAGATCTAATTGTTTCAGTGTCCTCAACTGTTGAACACAGCAGCCTCCAAAAACCTAGGTACTAGGACACGGTCCATGCAAACACATATTACATTTGTACAGGCATGCGCACAAATTTGTTTGAATCTTTCAATGCTTATTTGAAAAAAGAGAGACTTGGAATCATAGATGCTGTTTAAGAAATAAATTCAATGGAACATCCACGAGTTTGTAAGTTGTTTAATTTATTCACTAGGTGACGCAGCCTATAGCGCAGCGATCGTTGGGGAAGAAGGATGGAAGACGCACGAAACAATGAAAGACGGGGAAAAGAAGAAGGAACTCTCTTCTCACGAGTTTTAATTCAATAATCTCCAAATAAAAATTGATTAAAATGATGGCCAAGAGCCTTATTTATAGTGTAAAAATCCTAAGTCAACTAAAAGAAGAAATTTGAAAGAAATAAAATACGAAATAAATCAAAAACGGACTCCATGTCAGACTAGGACTCTTGCGCCTCCCATAGGCCTGTCAAACAATTGAATTAGGCTCCAAACTTCGTAGTGGCGGCGAAGCGCCAGCCTTATAGAGCTCGAAAAGAGCTTTCCGAAATGGGGTCAACTTAAGGATTCTGACATCGAATGACAAAGTTATAACCATTTTAGCTCGATAATATCAGAACCTTGTAGGAATCGGTGCTATCAGGATACTTCGGATCAGAATACCCCGGATCAGGATATCTTGGATCAGGTGCTATCTTGGTTGTCGACCCAAATACCGAGCTAAAGTACACGGGGCTGAACTATTTACATCCAGTCTGATGTACGGCCCATCTGGCACGTGAACTTCCTTCGTTACCTTGGTCAGCTAGTTTCTGGTCGCTATGATATCTGTGTCATCCTTCTCTAGATGGAAAGAACTCGTCCTCAAGTTGGAAACCTCCTTCAAATAAGAGCGATGCGTCAAAGGTTAATGCTAGTCTTTAGATCCCGCTTAGGTAGATCTCCAATCTTCATCGATGCCAAAGTAATCTTCTGACGATCCTTCCAGAAAGTATAGGTATTCTGACGACCATCATAGGAAACTTTGCGATCGTATTGCCATGGCCTTTTCAAAAGTAGATGGCACGCATCCATGGCAACAACGTCATACCAAATTTCATCAAAGTACTTCTGACCGATTGAAAATGAAACTGGACAGTGACTATTGACAATCACCTCATTCCCTTTCGGAATCATGATAGCTTGTATGGCTTGGGATGCTTTTCGATGGTCAGATTCAATTTGAAAATGACCTCTCGAGAGATGATATTCTCTCAACTACCTCCATCAATGATGATGTTGCAAGCTTTTTCTTTGATAGTACAGCAAGTATGAAAGATGTTGGTTCGCCTCCAATCTTCTTGCTCCTCTATTTTTGGCGTGAGTAGGCTCTTTCGAACAACTAGAGCCTCTCCTTTATCCCCAAATAGCATGGAATCATCCTCCTCCTCACCTCCTTCATCATAGGTAAGCTTTGGATCCTCGTCGGAAGATTTTTCTTCTTCAATCAACAATTGCTTCTCAGGACGTCCAGCAGGTTTCTTGCATTTATTCCGTATGTGTCCGATCTTACCGCAATTGTAGCACCGTAAGGTAGAAGTTCCAGCCGGGGTTGGTTTTGAAGACCTCGTATCAACAAGGCTATGAACAGGATGGGTAGAAGCAGTGTAACCTTGCATGTCTCCCTGATTTTTTAGAACTTGATTACTTCGCACGATAGAATCAGATCTAATCATAGGTTTTCGTCGCAATAGCTTCTCAGCCACAACAGCCCTATGGTACACCTCCTTGACCGTCCACATGGTGTGAATCCTCAAGGCATCTTAAATCTACTGTTGTAGACCTCCAAGGTATCGCGTGACCATCTGCTCCTCGCTTTCCGCCAGATCGTTTCACACCACTAGCTAATAGAACTCCTCCGTGTACTCATCTACGGATTTAGGGCCTTGCCGAAGATTCTGCAGGTGCTGATATAGGGTTTGGATATAGTTGAACGATAGGAACTGCTCCCTCAACATCTTCTTCATCTTCTCCCAATTCTGAATTTTGATTTGTCTCTGTGCTCCCGAATTTTCTTCAATTGCTGCCACCAAGCAGAAGCACGACTAGTTAATTTAAGGACAACAAGCTTACTTTTTATCGTCAGGAACATCTTTGTATTCGAAGATGCACTCAATTTGGTCCAGCCAATCAAGAAACACCTCCGTTTGTAGACTGTCTGAATATTCAGGTAGATGTACTCTTATGGAATCAAACCAGCGAATTGATCGTTCGAACAAGTCACCACGACCTTCTCACCGACGTGTGGGAAGACCCCTAAGGTTTTCGAAATCTGAAAACTCTCCTTCAGATCTGCGATCATCAGGTTCCACCTCGGATCTCGCATGTCGGATTTCTAACTACGTAAGACGCGCAGTCAGATCCGCCACTTGTCTCCTGAAATCTTCGCACTCCAACATCAAGTCTTGTTTTCGTTGCATGATTTCTTCACGAGTTGCTGCCTGATTCGCAGGTTGGTTCTTCTTGTGATCACCATCCGTCATCTGAACTGCAGGAAGAATCAGCACTTATGGATCTGAAGGGCTCTGATACCAACTGACGCAGCCTATAGCACAGTGATCGTTAGGGAAGAAGGATGGAAGATGTACGAAACAATGAAAGACGAGGAAAGAAGAAGGAACTCCCTTCTCACGAGTTTTAATTCAATAATCTCCAAATAAAACTGATTATAATGATAGCCAAGGGTCTTATTTATAGTGTAAAAGTCCTAAGTCAACTAAAGATGAAATTCGAAAGAAATAAAATATGAAATAAATCAAAAACAGACTCCATATCAGACTAGGACTCTTGCGCACTCTCGTAGGCCTGTCAAATGATTGAATTAGTCTCCAAAATTCGCAGTGACAGCGAAGCGGCCAACCTCGTAGAACTTAAAAGAGCTTTCTGGAATGGGGTCAACTTAAGCATTCTGACATCGGATGATAAAGTTATAGCCGTTTTAATTCGACAGTGTCAGAACCCCGCAGGAATCGGTGCTATCAGGGTATCTCAGATTAGGATACCTCGGATCAGGATTCCTCGGATCAGGTGCTATCTTGGTTGCCAACCCAATACTGAGCTGAAGTACATGGGGCTGAACTATTTGCATCCAATTTGATGTGCGGTCCACCTGGCACGTGGAGCTTCCTTCGTTACCTCGATCAACCAGTTTTTGATTGCTTTGACGTCTGCGTCACTAGGTTTATTTAAATTATTTAAAATGTATTGAGATACTTAAATTGATAGCTATGATACATTATATTTAAACATAATGACATTTCATTGAAAGTGTTCATATAATTGTGATAACTTCAGAGATAATGATGCTTTGCTTAAAATATCCACTTAATATTAAAAATGTAAGGACCTTTTGCTTGAAGTGTTCGAAAAACCTTGAGACTTTAGTTGATGTGTCCAACACTAAAAACTAAGATCCCTTGCATGAAACTCCCAAGAAAAGTGCCAAGTTGCAGACTCTTTTGCTAGCATTAGCAGGAAACTTCAAAGTAGAGGTCCAGCCATGTTGTGTTATTCCACATCCAAGTCTCCAAAGGTGTTGCCACTTCCAAACAATTTAAAATGGAGTTTTCAAGTAAATAGCATTAGATACAGTGAAGGACTATAAATGGAAGTTAAAGATTGACCAAAAGGGAACATGATAGGAAAATGATGATGGATCCCCATGTCATGCATGTTCGTCAATCAAACTATAATATGAAGCACCTCTAAGTTTAAATCCTATTGAATCTTAATCCTAAAAATAATATTTCTTGCATGGATTAGATGGCTAAATTTCTAAAACCAGATCCCAGGTGGCATCAATCCTTGATCTACATGAAGTGAAAAGCATTTATCTTTGTTTGAATATAGTCACGGATAAAGAACTTCAGCAATAATCTCCCCATATATCGGTATGCATCATTGATCCGTTTCATTGCAGCGTTTGGCATTGTATGAATACAAGACTCCATTACAATTAGATTATTTGTTGTTTTTAGTGTCAACACAAATAATTTGTTACAACTCATTCATCCTTTATGAAAGGCAAATGCAAACTATCCAACGTAGTATTTGGACAAATCATTTAATGAAAAGCAAAAGTAAATATAGAAACACCTCCTAGTAGGATTTGTTGAACCAAATGGAACCGTCCGATTTGGAGCATGCTAAACCATATCGACGGCCAATCGAGATAGTTCTGGCATTCAAAATGAAACACTAATAAGGTCAGGGGGAGGGAGAAGGAGAGAGGAAAAGAGAGAGAAAGAGAGGAAGGACAGAAATGGAACGGGTGGAGAGGTCGTCAGAGGCTGATAAAGGGCCATGAAGACCTCCAGAACACCATCCTCCAAAGGGAGGAAAATAGAGGAGGGAGGGGGAGGGACGAAAAGTGAGAGGATGGGGAGGCCGGTGGTGACCGTCGGAGGGCCGCCGACGGTAGGATGGCAAAGGGTCATGCTTGTTTCGATCCATAAGAGGGCAAAGAGGGAGATCCGGCCCTCCAACGACCACCACCAGTCTCCCCACCCTCTCCCAATCCTTCCCTCTCTCTCTCTCTTCCTATCTCTCAGTTCTTCCTCTTTCCCGCTCCTCCAGTCATCCGAGACTTCCCAGCACTCCGACAACCACCACAGACCCCTCCACCCTCTCCCTTTCCCTCTCCCTCCTCCCTCCTCCCTCCCCATCTCTCTCTTTTTCTCTCACCAATTCTCCCTCTCCCTAGCTCTCTCTCTGTTGTGTCGGTTCAAGCCCAACATAGAACAACATGAGGTCATGCCAAACCATGCCACTGGATAACCAATACAGACCCGAGTACCGGCATAGCCAACCTTGTCCCCTAGGCTTAACTTCCATAGCACTATGACCACCCTCATTGTGCAAGGTTCATTATGGCCACATTGTCCAAAACTGAATCCAGATATTGGATTGGGTTGAGCTGAACTGTTCTCTAGAATTTGGATTGGATGAGGGTAGCAAACAAAAATCTAACTAAATTTCTGCTTTGATTATGATCTAGTTAAAGCTATAGGTAGCCAAAACCATCTTAAACCAAATCCGAATCAATGTATATAACCACTACATAAATATATATCAGTATGTGCAATGATAAACAAGACAAAATAAAAGGAAAAATAAAGAGGAAAATCCATAGTAAAAAGGCAATAGGACCATGACCTATGTAGAATTGCTGAAAAAGAAGACACTTGATGCAAGCGGCTCGCGAAATAAATAATAAGAGCCTCACCTGAGCAATAAATCCAATGTCTTTGCATAATCTAAAGCATATTTCACTAAAACAGTTCACCTGATGCTTATCAATTTTTTTTCTACAAAGTAGCTAATTGCTGCAGCAGTTTATAACCGGATAGCGTGCTGCATGCATAAAAGATATTGTGCTACAACTTCATAATCAAAAGTGGATTCATTCATTCACAATCAATGGAGTAATAAGCATGACAAAATGAATATAAGCCAAAATTTCATATAACCATAGCAGAGGAAATTGCTCAGAGAGACACACACACAACAAAAAAAAAACAGATTACCTGGTCCACGATCATGCTTGCGAGCAGAAATTAAGGTCAAGATAAACTATTCATCATCACATTGTTCCTCCCTATCTGAAGAATTCGTGGTGTCCACACGTTCTTCCTCAGGCATTAAGCACCAATTAGGAGACTGCACAGCCCGTAACCATTTAAAATCATCCACATTGGCCCAATTCCCTGTCTCCTCCCCTAGACCAGAATGTTTCAGGTCCTCATCGATTCCTTGTAAAACAACCGGTATGGTGCAAACCTCACACCATTGCTGTCCTCTATGATTGGCCTACTCCGGACCCGGAGATAGAAATCGGTCGCCCTGGCTTGGTGGATCCTGATCTGGTGAGAAGCCAGCATGAACAACAATCATTCACATCTTCGATCAGGATTGATCCCTGGACAGGGCCAGCAAAGATGCGGCAATTTCTAAGCCGATGTACAAAGAGTGCTCGAATCCGGCCGTTGAGGTACACCTCGCAAGAATTAAGGTCCGAAAGAGAGAAATTCCCCTCGCCCTCTTCAGAAACCCTGAAATGCTTCACCAAACCGCATTCTCCTTGTTCCTAAACCCTGGCAAGTCCCGGACGCCCCTAGGATTCGATTTTTCCGCATCCAGGACCTTGATCTCGTCTATTTGTTGGACCAAAACGCATTGATCTTTCCTCGATGCTTTGTTTTGAAAGAGAACTTCTTCCTCGGCATCAGCTCCGAGTTGGCGCTATCCAGCGCCTCTTTCAACTCGGAGATGGCCTTGAGAGAGGAGCGGACCTCGTAGGAGGGCAAGAAGTAGGAGTTCTCGGCGACGAGACGGTCCAGATCGGCGATGGAGGCGGAGACCTTCTCGAGCTCGGGCTTCAGGTTGGGGCCGAGGCCGGATCGGAAGCGAGGGCGCGGCAGCGGGCGAGGTCGGCCTCGATGGAGCGCTTGGAGTCTGAGAAGCGGTCGAGGAAGGAGTGGACGGACTCGAAGGCGGGGGAGGCGGCGGCGGAGTCGGTGCGGCGCGAGGCGGATTGCTGGAGGCGGGAGCGGTGGAGATTGGAGAGGCGCTCGAGCATGGCGGCGTGCTTCATCTGGGCGATCGGATCTAGGGTTTCCGAGGAGAATTGGTTCGGCTGGGATTGATCTTGTTCATCCATTGTAGTCTTTGCTTAATTCGAAGGCGGAAACCGCCAATCCTCGGAAAACAGAGTAGGAGGAGAGCGGAGATGAAGCAGAGACAGAAGCGGGTGGGAGGAGGGACAGGGGGGGTTTGGATAGAGGATAGATTAAGAAGTTACCATGAATCCGATGTATAGATCGATAATCCAAATTCAAATATAAGTATTTATTAAATAAATAATTTACTTCAAACCACAATTGGTTGAAGCATTGCCGCCTTCAGAATATACAGGCCTTTATAAGTACAACGCAAGGCATCGCACTATAATCTAATCTAATCTAATATATATAATATAAAATAGAGCAACCACGTTGGTGCTCCTCCATTTGACACGTGGATAAGAATGGAGCCTCCGTTTTAACACATGAATTTTTAAAGCAAGGGAGAAGAAGTCGCTCGGTAAAAAAAAGAAAAATCGTCCTCTCCTGTTCGGAGAGGTTCGCAGAGAAAGAACGAGGTGGGCGGCGAAGGGTGTCGGCACCGTCGCCGCACGAGAGGCACTACACGGCAAATCGGGCACAGACAGAACAGATGCGATGGAAGACGGGCGAAGGAGAAGAAGCCGCTCGGCCAAAAAAAAATACTACACGGCGAACCAAACGCAGGCGGAGGAGATGTGGCGGAAGACGAGCGAAGGAGAAGAAGCCGCTCGGCAAAAAAAAAAAATCGCCCTCTCCTGTTCGGAGAGGTTCGGAGAGGAAGAAGAGGAAGGACGAGGTGCGGCGGTGAAGGGTGCCGGCACCGTCACCGCACGAGCGGCACTACACGACGAACTGGGTGCAGACGGAGGAGATGCGGCGGAAGACGTTCTTGCCGCACCACCGGGACCTCCTCGGCTGCTTGGGCTTCAGTTCCTGCAGCTATGGCGCCATTAACGGCTTCACCCGTACCTTCATCCCGTCTCTTCCAAGTAAGCCACACCGTGTCTCTTCCATTATTTCTCCATCTTTCACCCCATCGAAAAAAAAAAAGGGAGGAATGTGAATAGTTTCTTATTTTCTTTCTTTCTCTTCTTTCTGAGTGAAATTACTGGTGTAATCCCCAATCTATGTGGTTCTGAAAAGATGAGATTAATGCCGGTTATTATTATTATTATTTTGCCAATAAGTTGGTAATGACAGGTCTTTTTTAGATTTTTCTCTTAAAAATTATTAATAATGAGTCGTGGTAACTGTCGTCTCTTTGAGGGGGCCGTTTGGATGTAAATGGTATCAGCTTGGTACTTAATCTTTACAGTTTTCGTAACATTATTATTTATACTTAAAAAATTTATCAGCCGTACCTTAAATCGAGATTGAATTCATTTTGTAACGTGAAAAAGAACGTACAGTCCACGTGAGTCGGACCCCACTCCATCTACGAGTAAATTTTTTTAACTAAATGAGAGGGTATGCGAGGAGAGGATTGAAAAAAAAAAATAAAAAATTTAAAATAATTAAAATAATAAAATTAATAAATTATGAAGCGGTTTCATAAAATTGAGATCGTCTATGTTCACAAAACACAAATCTTATTAAGAGAAATCTGGGTATATGGGATGGAGAGTTTTTTGTTGTGTATTCTCTCTTTCCCCTCCTCCCTTCTCTATTATTTTTTCTTATTTTTTTTTATTTTTTTCTTGCTTTTGCTTTATCATGAAGTGGGGCAGAAGAGATGGTGGCAGTGCATTTAAACTTATTTATTGAGAATTTTGATTGAATTATTTATAAATTATTTATTAAAATTTTGATTGAAATTTGATAATAATACTGTACTAATTTCAAACTTGCGGTTCATATTGTAGTGTAAATATTTGATAATATATATGATTGATCCAGTTGAGATTTATATTATTATAGTGTAAATGTTATTCATTAAGGAAGGTTTATATTGTTGCAATGTTTAATAATATATGCGATTGATTCAATTGATGAAGTGCTAAATTCGGTCAATGAAAAGAAGTTGACTTTGAAATCCCATGCATTGTATGGGGTTCTAAGCTAGTGAGTTCTGTATGCCGGAGACAACGTGGTAAAATCCCAAAGTATTGATCCTGTGTGATTGGCTGCAATTCAATCAACAACATTATTAAGCTCTCTGCATAAAATGCCCTAAAATAACTATAATTTAGAAATCAATCTTCTAAAATCTGCATAATGGATGGTGTTGTGGTCAATTTCCTGTTGCGCCTGTCATCGGAGAAGAGCACCTGCAAAAGAAGCCCACACACTGATCGAAATTGTGTCTGACGGAGACCTTCCGATGCTTAAGTCAGTGGGAAGCGGTGAACAGTAGATTAAATTTGAAAGTAGCAGAGTCTCAGCCCAAAGTACCTTGCCAAATGCTGTTCATTTATCTCCTTTTATAGATGAGTAGTTGGTAACCATCTCTAATGGTTAGACACGTAGGTCCCATACGTTCCGACATCATGTGATCGTCGGGTGGATGATTATATCCATCATTGATCATGTTCTGACCATTACGCGCTTCCTGCACTGGAGTTTCAGATAAGCCGACTGTATTTCGATGATAATAATACGTCGATCATGTCTCGATAGTAGTCGTGGAGATCTGAATGAGCATCGATCGGTAACTCTGATATACCGATGGTCATCGGTCTAAGATTAGCCAAATTATCATGGTTGAGGATAGCCGACTGTAGATTGGCCAACTGATTGTTAGTCGGTATTTTATGCTTATGAGGCCGATAGTAAGTCAGAATCGGAGGGTCGGCTGAATCGCCCCAATAGTTGCCCCTTACTCCCAAGTTCAAAGTAGTCCGACATGCGTGTTGTTACGTGGTCTGTCACGTTGGACGAAGGAAGTTTGTCATGTATTATCTCGAGCCCCGATTCGGTTGCAGTTATTAATGATTTTTTTAAATATAAAGGTCTCCAGCTATTTTGTTGTTTCGATAACTATGAGATCATTATTGAAATGTTGTTTCGGGAAGATAATTCAGCATCTGGAGAATCCCGACAATTTGATTCTGACTAGTAAATTTTGACCACGTGTCTGGATGTCATTAGCTCTATGTTGTTCACGCGGATAATGGTGAGGTGGTGTGAGCTGAGAGCAGATGCGTCGAACTGTCCGATCAATGGTCAGTCTTGATGTAGCCATGTGTCGATATCTGAGGAGATCCTGATTTGAGTGACTTCATCCAGACCGTTAAGGGATCCTATATATATAAAGTCGCTTTCATTTAGATTTTTTTTACCTTTGCATTCATCATTCTCCTTTGCAACAGAAGGTTCTACCCCAGTGTTAGGAACTTCCCAAGTTTTCTTGTTCCTTGCGAAATCTGTAGCTCCAGGTCAAGTTCCCATTCCCTTCTCTTAGGATTTTCTTTTCTTTTTTGATCTTATTTTCAATGGCAAGTAGAAGTAAGAAAGCTTCATCTTTTCGGGATAGTCGGTCGGAGAATCCGGTCGACGATTCTTCTTCGGGTTCGGAGATGAAAGTCTCTTCCTTATCTGGGCTCAATGTTGAATGGCTCCGAGAACAGTACCGTATCCCAGAACAATATCGCTTTTCGCTCCTGTCCGGATGGTCGGGTGAACTCTCCTCCTCCGGATCAGGTTGTATTTTATGTCGAGGACTTTCGGGCTGGTCTTCGATTTTCGATTCCGAAGTTCGTCCGAAATCTTCTTGATTATTATGGTCTTTGTCCTACTTAGCTGGCTCCGAACTCTATCCGACTTATTATTAGTTTTACTTTATTATATCATCTTATTCCGACTGATCTTCGCCCTTCTCTATTTGGACTTTCTTTGTTCTCCATCCTCACCCCAAAGCCAAAGGTTGGTGATTTTTCAACCCGAGGAAGGGCCTTTCTTTCATCTCCGATCTTCCATCATCTATTAATGGATGGAAGAACTAATTTTTTTTGCTTATTTTTTATGTCCTTGGGATATTCCTTCGTGCTGGGGTGATCCGAGAATCGGCCCCAACGAGAATAGTCGAATAGATACTATTGATCGGGAAGACTTCCTCCAACTAAAAGATATGAAAGTTCTACTGTAGCGAGAGTTGATGACCGAACAGGCTCTCTATGATGCCGGACTTAGTTTGATAACTTCTTTAGGTATAACATAGTCTGTCACTTCACTTTTTCTTTTGTTTGTTTCTGAATTTTGTACTGATTTTTATCTTTTGATTGCAGCTATGTGGACGAGGGCACGAGTTTCGACTGCTGATATCCGCTCACATGCTATCAAGAAGAGGACAACGATCGATGTTGGATCCTTCTGACCATCGAGAAAAGTCGGATTGATTTTCCATCGGTATCGATAAGAGAATCCGACGTTCCATCGGAGATAGCCCCCGAGCCGGTCCTAGCATTGTTGGCTCCAACAATGCTTCCTCCAACTAAAGTACCGTCTGCTGGAGTCGGAGCAGTGAGAGATGAAGAAGCTGTGGCAGAACCATCAGCGGCTCCATTAGTGGGGGTTCGGGCTGAATCAGAAGTCACAGTCAAATCCGAACAATCTGCTGCTGCACCAGCTGTTCTTCCAGTGGAGCGATCTCGGGCGCAGTCAAGCACTGACTTCATGGCGGTCTCAAGCGCGCGACCGCCGATTGAAGATCGAGGGAAGGCATCGGCTACTTCTGCCGACGATGGGTCGTCTGCGAGCCTCCCTACCTTCTTCGACATCAGAATTCCTATTAGTGAGTCAGCCCTGGCCAATCCATCATTGGTCAGACGACTCATCGAGGCTGCGCTTCTCCTGACAGATAGGGAGAACAGAAGAAATCGGACAGTATCCGAAATATTTTCTTCTTTTACCCGACGATGCTTGGAGTAATTTTTCGACATTCCACATTCCTCTATTTTTTCTGACTTGTCTTTTCTTTTCAGCGGGTGCACGATATGCATGCTTTAGAGAGTGGATATCGAAAAATCATCGACCTTCATCGAGCGTGGATGGATAAGGTGGCAGCCACCAACGCCGAAAAGACTGCTGCTGTCGAACAACTTCAGACGATAATTGAACGGGAGAAAAGCTTCCCCAAGAAATCTTCCGTATGACGGCCGACCTACAGTCCTCCAGAGTCGAGCTTGAGTCGGCTCATTAAAACATCACATCTCTCGAGTCCCGGATCAGGAGCAAAAAGTATTCCATTAGTTAGGTACTGAATGATCGGATCCATCCAGCTTGGCTCATCATTAATTTGTAGCACTTCTTTGACTTTGTTAATGCTCGGCTGTTTGAGACATTCGATAAACGTCTGACTTAGCGAGTTGAATGAAGTGGTTGTAAATCAAAAGTACGTTGGCTCAAGCATTCTCTGTTCTTGGAATGTGAGAGATCTCAAAATATTTAAAGTTGATGTAAGATCTTTCACCTTCTGAAAGTTCTTCATCATAACGGGATCTCGAGCTTCAAACTCGCCCTTACCTTGTCCGGTAATCAACTGTGAGTCGGTGAAAACCTTCAGGTTGTCTATGTGAAGTTCTTTGACAATTTTCAAGCCGGCTAGGGGAGCTTTATACTCGATTTGGTTATTTGAAGCTTTGAAGTTAAATTGAAGGGCATATTTGGTTACAATCTCTTTAGAATTGGTGAGGATGAGACTGGCTCCACTGCCTTGTGCGTTGGATGCTCCATCAATATATAGCATCCACATCGATGTTAAGTCGGGCTCAAGAATTTCAACTTGCTTTAATTTATCGTTGGTTCATCCTTAGAGTTATTGTCAGATATAGTATACTCGACGATCAAATTAGCCAAAACTTGAGCCTTCATCGACGATCGTGGGCGATATTGAATATCAAATTCACTGAGTTTTATTGTCCACTTCATCATTCGACCTGAAGTATCAAGTCAGTATAAAATTACCTTCAACGGCTGATCTGTCAAGACAACAATGGGATGTGTTTGAAAGTACAGACGAAGTCACTGTGATGATATGATTAGAATGTAGATCTTCTTCATTCTTGAATATCTTATTTCAGCATTTTGAAGTACCTTGCTAGTGTAGTAAATTGGTCGTTGAATTCGATTTTTATTCTTCTAGATGAGTACCGAACTAACTGCTTCTGTCAAAGTCATCAAATAGAGATACAAAGTTTCTCTGACCTTTGATTTTGTAAGCAATGGTGGAGATGCCAGATATCTTTTTAAATCTTTGAAAGATTGCCGGCACTCATCTGATCATGTGAAGTCTTTTGCTGATCTCAAGGTCTTGAAGAAGGGCAAGCATTTTTTTACCGATCTTGAGATGAATCGGCTAAGTGCGGCGATCCTTCCATTAAGTTGTTGTATCTCTTTCGTGGAACTTGAGTGCTTCATATTGATGATAGTCTTTATTTCTCAGAATTGACTTCAATTTCTCATTGTAACATAAGAAATCTAAGAAATTTTTCAAAAGTTACTCTAAATGCACACTTAGTTGGATTCAATTTCATCTGATGTCGTCGAAGTATACTGAAGGCTTCTTCCAAATCCCGAACATAATCAAAAGTTTGAGGATTTTTCATCAGCATATCATCAACGTAGACTTTCATATTTCATTCAATTTATGCTTTGAATATTTTGTTGACTAGCTATTGATAAGTAGCTCCGATATTTTTTAAATCAAATGGTATTACTTTGTAACAGTAGATGCCTTTGTCGGTTATGAAGGCTGTGTGCTCCTCATCTTCGGATGCCATCCGAATCTAATTATAGCCCGCAAAGATGTCCATAAAGCTCAAAAGTCGATGTCCTAAAGTCGCATCAACTAATTGATCGATTTTTGACAAAGAAAAACTATTCTTCGGACAAGCTTCATTTAGATTTGTATAGTCAATGCAGATTCTCCATTTTTCATTGGTTTTTCTCACCATCACTATATTGACGAGCCAATCGGGATAATTAGCTTCTTTGATGAAACCAGCTGTGAGGAGCTTATCGACTTTTTCGTCAATGACCTACCTTTCAGGAGCAAAAGATCTTTTCTTTTATCTCACCGATCTAACTTTAGGATCAATGTTGAGCCGGTGGGTTATTATTTTCGAAAAAATTTTTGATATATCCGTTGCTGACCAAGCAAAATATCGGTGTTTACTCTTAGTAGATTCATCAGTTGTTGCCGCTCTGGATCAGAAAACTGCGATCTAATTTGGACTGTCTTCTCAGGATCTTCTTTTAACGGGATGGAAACCAGTTGCTTGGTTGGTTCACCCTTTTCTTCATTTTCTCTTTGATCCAATTTATCAACAAAGAGTCTTCAGATTGATTATTCTTTGTAGAGACCAGGAAGCAACGTCGAGCAAGTTGTTGATCTCCACATATTTTTTCGACTTTATTTCTTGTTGAAAATCAGATCAGTAAATGATATATTGAAACTACTGCTCTCAGAGTATTAAGTCCAGATCGTCCAAGTATGGCGTTGTAAACCGACGGAACTCGGACGACTGTGAATGTCAGGAGAACAGTATTTTGTTGTGGATCTATTTTCATGATTAAAAAAAAATAATTTTTCTTCTACGGTAATTGCATCTCTAGTAAAACCGACTAATGGCGTTGAGACTCTTCTGAGTCGATCAGTCGGTAGTCGTATTCGGAAGAAAGTCGAGTAAAAAAAATATTAGTTGAGCTTCCATTATCAACTAAATTTTTTTTATATCATAGTTTGCTATCGTCGTCGAAATAACGACAGTATCATCATGGGGAGTTTGTATTCTCCTAACATCATCTTTCGAAAAAGAGATTACATTATCTAGTCGTCATTTCTTCACCGACTCTTCTTCAGAAGTTGCCTCCCGATCTTTGATGGCTCAGAAATCATATTGATTACTCCCGCCGTTGGTCGATTGTTGATCGTCTCCTCAGCTTGTGGCAGAGGCTGTTGGTCGGTGGGAGGTTAAGTCGGACGATTTCGTCAAAATTTTTTGAGATAGCCACATCGAATCAAGGTCTTTATTTCATTCCTGAGTTGAATGCACTGTTCGGTATCGTGATCGTGATTATAATGAAACTAATAATACTTCTTTCTGTCATGGCTCTTCGATGGTGCTTTCATCGATGGAGGATATCGTAGGTACTCCTCTCCTTCGATCTCTATCAAGATCTACGCACGGAAAGCAGAAAGAGGAATATACAAGTTATACCTGCCATAATTGTTTGGCCTTAGACTCCATCATCGAGGTGAAGCTCGCTTATTGGTAGTTGACCGATTTGGTTCGGTCGGGGCTTCATTTTTCTTCTGCTTCATTTTCTGATCTTTTTCTTCTGTCGACGCTGGTCAAAAGCACTCTCATTCACGCAGATATACTTGTGTGCACACTTCAAGAGTTCAGCATAGGTCCGGAGGAGAGTCTTATTCAGAGAATAAGTAAATCCGGATCCCCTTAGATCCCTCTTCATGGTTGATATGGCCATATCTTCATTGAGGTCCCTGACCTCAAGTGTGGCCACATTGAAGCGAGCCATAAAATCTCTCAACGTCTCTGTCTCGCCTTGCTTGATGGAGAAGAGACTGTCTGACGTCCGTGGCACCTTTCGGCTAATGCTGAAATGGACCACGAAAGAATATTTGAGCTGCTCAAATGAGTTTATGCTCTCCGACTGTAGCTTAGAATATCAGGCTCGAGCAGTCTTCCAAATAGTCGTCGGAAAGTCAATGCATAGGAGGGCATCAGTTGCCCCTGAATTATCATGAGAGCCTTGTAGCTCTCCAGATGATCAATTGGATCGGTGGAGCCGTCATATGGCTCCATCTGCGGCATCTTGAATCAAGACAGAATCGGCTCATCCAGGATGCATTGAGAGAGAGATTGGGCAGTGTGGAAGTCGTAGTCGCTGGATGCCTTTCGACCTTCCACCTGAAGTCAGGCGAGTTGGCGGTCAATCTCTTTGAATTTACACTCGTAGTCATCAAGCCGCTATTGCTGAGATAATTCGGGGGTAGAGTCCACTGAAGAATTTGAGGATGGAGAAGGAGAATGTGTATGCGGCCTTTTCTCCTTCTTGATGCTATATACATGGGAAGGAGAAGGAGATCGTGGATGAGTGGTATGGCGAGAATGTCGAGAATACGGTTGTTCGACTCAGTGAGAGTGCCGAGACGGCCATCGTTTTGGAGATGAAGAAGGTGAGCGCCATGGAGGACGGTGGCTGTGCCTAGACGGTACTGAATGAGCTACCGGCTCCTCCACTGACGGTCGTTGCTGTTGTTGTGTTGTTGCTGTTGGAGGCTGTGAACTGTCTCCGTTAACACCTTCATTTGCTGCATCATGACAGCAATTTGTGCATTCATAGTAACTATAAGACGTGAAGAGTTGGGCTCTGCCAATGGGGGAGGAAGAGGAATATCTTTCCGACGGAAAGATTGCCTTGCGGATCCTGTTGAATGCTGAGTTCTGATCTTAGCCATAGTTGCTTATATTCTTTCCTATCTGGTGCGCCAATCTGTTGTGGCCAATTTTCTGTTGCGTTCGTCACCGGAGAAGAGCACATGTAAAAAAGTCCACACACTGATCAAAATTGTGTCCGGCGAGGACCCTCCAATACTTAAGTCAATGGAGAGTGGTGAACAGCAGATTAAATTTTGAAAGTGGCAGAGTCTCAGCCCAAAGTGTCTTACCAAACGCTATTCATTTACCTCCTTTTATAAACGAGTAGTTGGTAACCGTCTGTAACGATTAGACATGTGGGTCCCGCACGTTTCGACATCATGTGATCGTGGGGTGGGTGGTTATACCACCACTGATCATGTTCTGACTATTACGCGCTTCCTGCGCTGGCAGTTTCAGGTAAGCCGACTATATGTCGGTAATAATAATACGCCGATCGTGTATCGGTAGTAGTCGTGGAGATCCGAATGAGCATCGATCGGTAACTCTAATATGCCGATGGTCATTATCGTGGCTAAGTCTGTCGATAGCTGAGGATAGCCGACTGTAGATCGGCCAATTGATTGTTAGTCGGCATTTTGAGCTTATGAGGCCGATAGTAAGTCAGAATCGGGGGTCAGCTGAATCACCCCAATAGGTGGTAACAGCCTTCAATACCCATCTGAGCACAATTTTGGAGCCCTCTTCCAGCACTACATCAGAGGCTCTAAATATAGTGACTACATAACAAGCCCTTTCGGCCTCCTCTCGGCTCTAGAGACTATAATGTCATTGATATAGGACCCTTTGCCGGCCAACAGATATAATTTTTGATTGTGGATAATGAATCTCGTTTCTCCCGCCGCACCAACATCCAAAACACTGTTGTTGAAGTTGATTTTGAGAAAATCACAGGGTAGGAGCTTCCGGGTGAAATACATTACCCTAAAAGACATGGAGGATGCAATGCAAGAGCCCCAATTTTCTTCGATTGTTTCGACTAGGTGAATGGTCTTGATTTGGATGTGTTTGACTGCTGGGGCTTGTTCTTTCAAAAGTATCATGAGAGGACTCTAATCTGCATTCTTAAATATGCGGGCGTTTCTAGATAGCCAAATATAGTAGATGATATAACAAGTGATAACCACTCTATTTGACTCATGATTCAACATCTTCTCCCTTAGGTACTTTAAGGCAAAGGAACAACTAGCAAGTGTAACTTTCGCAACGTTCATGTTATTCCTTAATTATGGCACAGTGCACAAATAGGGACCTAAGCATGATCAACATGAGCTTTATATATGGGTTAAGTATAAATCAGACTATAACTTTGTATGTATGCATAATGTGTGTGATGTTACATATAAAAAAAATACAGGAACCGGTGACTGGTGAGGAGTAGAAATGAAATTTAAAGCTGCAAAAATTTAGAAATATATGGACTCTTATTTTGTATTTAAAGTAATGGGTGTGGTCGAACTCTTGTTTCCAATATAATAGTCAAATTACTAGAACCCATATTGATTCATCCAGTCAAATAACGAATGATTAATAATAACATATCTAATGAATGTTTAACAATAAGTAGTCAATGCACTAGTTTAAATTTCAATTGATAGCATATCTAGCGAATGACCCTTACCATCCGCATTTTCAAGATTGCTAAAGTCAAAGAAAGATTAACAATAACACTACCATACCCTGGCTACAATTTTTTTGTTGTTCTCATTAGGTCATAAATCTTGCCATTATATGGTTTGATGATGACCTCCATTCAAGATTTTCACGATCTAAGCTCACCTTGCTCTTGCCATTATAAGAACAATATGGAGAAAGTAGTGCTTGCAAAAAAATTAAGGAGAGTTTAAAGAAGAGGTTAATTAGAAGGAATAGAATTTGGGCATGGTTTTATCTACATTAAGTGACAAAAGGGCACTTTTTTAGGAAAAAGAAAAGAGTTGGATATGAGAGAAAAGGAAAAGAGAAATGAAAGGGAGTTTTCCTGCTCTCTAAATATATATGTTTTATAGTAATTAAAAGATAGGTCATGAGATTTTTCCTCCCTTAGCTTCTCTTCTATTTTCTCTATATTTAACCATCCAACTTGGAGACTCTAACCTTCTCTCTTAACTAAATGAGGAATTCTTAATTTCTCTTCAATCTCCTCTCTTCTTCTCTTCAAATCTCAAGTTCCAAATAAGGCATGAGAGAGAGAATAGAAAGGTTGATGAAAAAAGATGTGGAGCGGCAACTTTCGAATGGGCAAAATACTAGTTTTGAACAATGCTATTTTTCCTTCTTTTTTTTCTTGGATATATATAATTTACCCATACCATATCATATTTCTAACACAAATCTTTTCAATCAATTTAGGGACCAATAATTGACAAGATTCATATATCAGAGTGTGCAACTAGTCAAAAATAGGTATATTGTATTTCTCTATGTTTATTGTTCACTTGGATTGGATGTTATTCTCCAAAAAAATTGTTTTAAGAAGCATGAATATAAATCAAAAATATTTTAAGGATACTTTGTAAATCATACATTTACCATACTATTCGTAAAGATAGTGATTTAGAAATATTGCGGCTTGTTTCTGATTGACGCCAGAAGACAATGAGGCACAGCGCTGGAGCAACTTGCAAAAAAGTCCGAGTCGGAGGCTTGTGCTCCGACAAGTACCCTCTGACGCTCAAGTCAGAATGTGCAAATAGAGAAGCAAAGTTTTAGCTCTCTGAGATGGATTACTTATTTGGATCATCGAGATTTGAGTATTTATAGAGAAGACGGCTGTGTAACTATTTTTGATAGACAGACTGGCCGAATCTGGTGTGGTTATTGGTTGTGATTCTCAATATCAGACGGTTACATCCGAAAGATTTTCAGGATCAGACGGTTACATCCAGATAGTATTGACAGCTATGGCTAAATAGTATTGACAGTTATGGCTAGTTGGGGCCTGTCGTTTGAATCTAAGCCCGATCAATCTGCTTTTGAGAGATCAGAGAGTATAGCATGCCGATTAGGAGTTAGGACTGATAGTTTTTCGACCAAAGATCGGATCAAACCTTTTCGTCTAGGATTCAGATCAAGAACATGCTGATGAGAGGTCAGACAGAATAGATTCGACCAGAGATCGGGACAGACATCTGCCAACTAGAGGTCGGACAAACCACAACAATTAGGCCGCTTGAGAGGCGTTAATATGGACCTGATGGGTCATAATGGGCTTGAATTTCATACATCATCGATCTATTCTAAATTACTCCTAACAGATATCCCCCTACTCCCTAGTCCGAGCTCTGATCGGGCTATGGGAGTACTTATCTTGGCATTCTGAATGGCTGGAGATGTGAAGGCTCTTTTAAATCAAATGTTTGCGCGCAGTTTTCAGACGAAAAGTTATCAAACTAATGATGAAATTTTCAAAATCTGCGCAGATGCCACTCTTCTCTGCTAAGACGTATTAAATATGGAGACCATCGGCCAGCTTTGTACTAATGAAGGCTTGATGCGTAGTCCGTTTTAGGAATACGTACTGACTTGACGTCCTCCAAGGGACGTGCATCCTTCTATTTAATGGGACGGCTTCCTTTATTTTATTTCCTCTTCTGCTAATTCTGGTGAAATCTTTTTTCCTTTGTCATTTTCTTATCCCAAAGCTCCCACATACAGATTTTCTTCTTCCTCCACCGTGTGAAGAGCTCTCGAAAGATAGTTGCTTCCTTTTGATTTCTTACTCGAAGGTAAGTCCCTCTTACCTTCTTCTTGATTTTTTTTCCTTTCGTTTCTCCTTAGATTTCTATTTCCATAATGGATTTCGAAAACTCTGTGAGCGAGAGTCCCGTATGAGAGAAAGTGAAGGATCCAAAAAATCTTAGGTCTAAAACCAATCCTTTGGTCAGACCTGGAGAGATCCAAACTGAATTAACCTTGGGCGACCTGGAGTTGCTCCAAACCTAATACACTATTTCAGACAAATTCCATCTTGAACTTCCTGATTCCATTGCTCGAGTTCACAATCCACCTCCAAGCTGGTTAGTGATGTACGAGGAAAATCTTCAAGCAGATCTTAGATTTTTATTTTTTCTTCATCTTTGAGCTTTTTAGGTTTTATGAGATTGCTTTCTGTACTGTATCCTCAAACTCTTTTAGATATATCATAAGATTTTTTATATTTTACTCTCGGATGGGAGTCCGACTTTTAATTCCTCTTTTTTGAGCTCTCTTCACATTGAAGAAACACCCATACACCGACTGGTTGTATGTTTCCTCCCAGAGGGGTGTATTTTCTTGATCTCTAGCGCTCCTTCGTCCATTCATGGATGGAAGAGTCATTTTTTTTATTTTTTGTGCTTTGATAGACGATTGGGGGCTTCTGGATTAGGATCGGATTGAAGCTTCATCTTTGAAGTCCGTAGAGTTGAGTGTCGAGAAAAAAAAAGGGCTTAAGAATCTCCTGGATCGCAACATTCCTCATATGGATGAGCTTTTATCCAATGAATCTCTTTTTCGGTAGGACTTTCCTCTAGTAACCCGAGAAGTGAGTGGGATCGTTTATGCTTTCTCATATATACATATACATATATATATATAT
>KE504864.1:600502-623693 GCA_000441515.1 Elaeis oleifera
TATATAGTAATTTTATGAGGATATTTATATAAATTTGAATATTTGGAAGGGTATACATGCAAAAAAACTCTAAACATAAATATACTTCTCTTAATTTGTTAATTTTTTCTTATTTTAATAGAAAAAAATTAACATGCATAACTAAATAATGAATATACTTTATTTATTGACTTACATAGATAAAAATATCTTTTTATCAAATGATAGATCAAAATTATTTTATCTAGAAATAAATAGATTGTAACCATCTATGTCTCCTCTATTGTATAACAATATACTTCTAAAAAAAATGTCTAAACCTAATATTAGATGGATTGCTTATACATTTACATAGAATGAACATAGTTGTGGGTTCAGGTATTATATAACAATAAAAATTGCAATGTGGGTTTGGGCATTATGCCGAGCAATTGGCGGAGTTTACCTTGTCCAGTGCTTTATCGGAGTTTATCTTGTTGGATGAAGGAAGACTTGGTAGGCCTCTTTCCTCGGCCTCTCCATCCTTTTTGAGCCTTTAGCTTTAATATTCCATGGGCAAATGAAGGTAAATAGTATTGGAAGAGAGCAATAGAACAATTGGGATATTATAGTAGGTTTCTACTTTGGAACATCTTGAAGGTATGAGAAATGCCAACACCATCATTTTTTGAAGCCAAAAAAGGATTATTGGATGATGTAATTAAGGCTTGATGGTGGTATGTATGAAATAGATAAAATTAATTAAATTTTTTGTATATATATCCTTCTAAATATTCATATTTGTATGAATATCATCATAAAATTACTATTTTGTATATATACCTTATAAATATTTTTTTGCACATCTATCTATCGTTAATTTTTAAATGATATTAGATGATATAGGTATATATGTAAAAAATAAGAAAAAGAAGGTATACATGTAAAATAAGTATTTTATGAAGATATATATGTAAATATTAATTTTGAAAAGGTATTCATGCAAATTTAAATTTGAATGTTTATGAGAGTATATACATAAAAAGTCCTTTTATATTTGATGGGAGCCGGTGCTTATCATTAAAGAGCTTCCAATCTAGTCTATCTGAACCACTAGAACTTGGGTTTGATTAATTATATTCGGCTTGTTCTAATCTAGCTTGATTTGATCCAAATTGTGGATGGTATGAGATATTGGGACAATTTTGGGTTTTGCTGATGGATTTATTGTTGGTAAGTTTGTTTCTATTGATTATTATCCTTGGTTAATTTTAAGTTGATTATTCATCTCTGGATTGGGTGATCAAGTAATCCAATAAATTTGAATGCATTAACCAATCAAATTCAAAGATAATTTTATCTAACAAAAAAGTCCCAAAAGAAGGGTGAAAACTTATAATAAATTGAAATAGGCTAACAAATAACATATCGATCTCAAATGATGTCATGGATATGCCAAGATAAAGATGATTAACTGTGCAGCTAGTTTTGATAAATCAACATGCTCACAACCTGCTCAAAGCTGTTATGTGTATCACTAGTCCTTTACGGTATCAACAATCAATTGCTTAATGAATTAGAAGTCTTTTTCTTGATGAGTTATCGAATGTGGCTATACCTCAAAGTTAATGAAGCATGCTCAGTACTCAGTACTGACCTTTTCTATAAAAAAGTGTTGATGAAAAAAAAGGGGATTATCTAGGTTAACATTGTTCTATCAAATGCATGGAGCTCCACATTTCTAGGAGACGTATGTGTTGATTTGGGAAATGGAAGTAGCAAACAGAGCACTAGCGCGGTGGCTGTATTTTTTTTCCATTAGCAAAATTTCTACGGCAGAAAACTAGGGGTAGAAAAAAAATAAATCGTAAAAAATTACATATGGATAGCTCTTGACCATGCTACAACCATGTCAAATTATGAAAACTCTTCCTGCAATATCTTACAATTTTTTTGACCAAGATTTTACATCCTTCGTTAGCTGGTTGATCCTTTGTATATTATTTCTTCTTTTTTGCCATAGCTTTTTCATAGATTTTTGACACATTGTGAGTGTGTCAGTAAGAAATCAAATTTATCACCCAAACTTCTACCAGAAGAAATGAGCTTGCTTTAGATTGTAATTATCGATGGCAACTACGTTCTAAACATAAATCATAATATTACATGGTTTTCTAGCTCATCATACACATGACCGCGATCATATAAAATTGTTTTAAAAATATTTTCATGGAACATTGAGGGTGTCATGGTCACAAGATTAATAGTAATATGAACTTTTTTGTTAACATTTGAGACGAGGTATAATGCACCGAATAAAGTAGCTAAGAACTTGCACCAACAGAAAATCTTAGAAAAATGGGGAAGAATGCTCTTTGCTCAGTGGCTTAAGTATGGTCACACGTTTGGCACATAGGAATATCTTGGTGAGTGACAAAGTTGAAATTCGAAATAAAATACAAAATTACCAAATGTTGGGAGAGATTTTATATGATTAAATTTTAAAATATAAGAAGATGAAGAATGTAAGCCTTTTAACATATTTATGCAGTATTCATGCAGAAAAAAGTAAAGGAACCAAAACAATTAAGTATATGCAAAAGCCATCACTACTACAGACCACCAACAATAAATACCGTAATTAATCCACAAACAATTAATACTTCCTAAGATGTCAACAATCCGTGGATAATCCATTGTATTCATAGGGGATTGCTTTATTCTTTGCAAGTATGAGTTTAACTACCAAAAGAAAGCTCTACAATTTGTCCTGGGCAAATGTGATTGGACCTGTCCGATCTTTCACTTAAAAAATATCAACACAAAATGCATATTTCTTCTTTTGATAGTATATTTTGTATTGGATACCTTTATTATTTTGTTCTACCTCATTACAATATGCAACATGGAGCACATATATTAGTGAAGACCATTAACCTTCAGCCACTACTATATGCCTCTTTAGCATAGCATCTTGGGTTATTATATCTTTGTTTTATTCATTTATTTATTATTTTAAGAACTAGGATAGGAAGAAGCTCGGCTACAATTAGAGTGAGGCGGAATTCTCATCTTGGTCACTTTACTAAGCAAGTTCGCACTCTACATTATAGGCTATTGTATATTTTCATGGCAATTTGAGCGTCAAGGTGACAACAGTGTGGATCTAGCTTATAGATCACAAGTAATACATATGAAAATCCTAGAATTCTTTTTTTTAGTTTGACACGGGACAATAAATACACTCTTAATTTTAATTATTATATTTCTATTTTCTTTGGGAGTTGCTACGGTACTCTTTAATTATTTTGTAATAGAAAGAGGATGAAACATCCTAACCACCCATTAGACAAAGATAATTAAGAAATTTTCATTTTAGCAGTCACCAAAATCATTAGTTTCATTTCTTTTATTATAATTTTTTGAAAGCAGACCAACTCTCCTTATCTTCACCCCTCACCGGCTACCTCTCTATGCTAGCCCCTCCCTTTGCTAGCTCCTCTCACCTACCACCTCCCCTCATACTGTCCACCTTTCCTCGCCACCTCCCTTCTCTACGCATCATCTCCACCCCTCCCTCATTGTCCACCTCCTCTTATCTCTCTCCTCTCTCGTATCTTAGCTTTATCGCATTACCCCCTCATCCTATTGTCTCTCCCTATGCTATCCACCTCCCCGCACTGACCCCTCCCATTATCCACCCTATCACACAAACACAGGCTCCATCCTGCCACCTCTCCCGTCGCCAACCCCTCCACTCGTCCGCTACTTTTCCCGTATTATCCACCTCCTTATGTTGGCCCTTTTCTCTCACCACCACCATCCCTCATACATTGGCTTCATCCTATAGCCCCCTCCCATTGCCGCCCCTCCCCTTACTCTCCACTTCTTCTTGCCCATCCATCTCCTTATGCCGGTCCCTTCCCTTATCACCCCACTCTCCTATATACCGGTTCTATTCTGTCACCTTCTCTCCTTGCCGATGGCAAAATATGAGTTCTATCGTCAAAAAAAAAAGAGAAGAAAAAAATTTTGAAAATACTTCATAAAATTTCAAAAATTACCATATTAACTATTATTTTCACCGTACATAAGCTATGAGTATTGAAAAGATTATGCGCATTAGTCCTGATCGCAATCGATTACAGACTGAGGCCGATTAAAAAACTCGAGCATTTTTGCTAATGGGATGATCAATTTATTTTAAATAGAAGTAACAATTTTATCTTTTTAAGCACCACAGTAATTGCCATCTTTTCTATTTTTTAACACTTGCAAACGCACATAGGTGAGATCAGGTGAATCGGCTTGATCAAAACATGTTTAATGAAAGCGTCCTTAAGAAGATGGATGATAGTCAATGGTCTATTAAAAAGTTTGCTTGTGTCCTTAAAAGATGGAGGATAGTCAATGGTCTATTAAAAAGTTTGCTTTATCCTAGGTAAATATTATATTATACGTATACATATATACGAGGTGTGCATATATATATATATATATATACACATATATACATATGCACACACATACATACATATGTATGTATGTATATCTGTCTGTGTGTGTGTGTGAGACCACACCCGACACCTGATCTACTGATTTTTCTGAAGTCCAAGCCCCAGGTTGGTTGGTTTGTTTGGATTTGCGGACCATCCATCACCGATTTCTGTCGTCACTGGTTTAAAGGGCCCCAAGGCCGTTAGTCAGGTAAATATAACATTATTTGGGTAATATTTGAACATAGCTCCAATATAACATCTTAAATAGCTTATGAACGAATCCTCTTTTTTTAATTGGTTTGTGGGACACAGATCTGATCGGGGACTTCATAATAGAACAAGCGTGATCCATCCACAGTGTCCCTCGTGTGTGGATGGGCTTCCCCAGAAGAAAAAATAAAAGGTGGGCCACCTGGGGTCAAACAGAAGTCAACCTCTTATTTTGTCCACCATGGCAGAGGACAGCATGGGTATTATGACTCGCAGAAGGGGTGAGGGTGGGTCAGCCCCCCAATAAATTCCCCTCCCACTCGGGTCATCCCATGTGTGTCACTGCTATGCAGCAAAGTCAACACGGGGAAGCCCTTCCTCTGTGGCTGCTGTGCTCTCTTTTATTTTATTTGCTTCTTTTATCTTTCTTCTTTCCATCCTTGGAGGACTTTTTCAACTCGTATAATCCGCCCGATTGCTTCTTCTCTCGCCCCAAAATCTCTCCTTTCTTTTTGAACTCTGGTCATATCGATCAAAAAGAGAGTAAGGAATCTTGGTACAGACTCATTCTTCTGAGGTAAGAAGGATTTTGGATTCCCAAAGGGTCATTTTTGGCTTTTGATTGCTTATATGGTGTGGGATTCAATTTGATTGAATTTTGGTGATCGGATTTGGGTTTGGCGGCGCAGGGAGCTGGTTTCTGTGAGAAAGTTGGGATTTTGCGGCGTGGTTCGTGGTCAAAATCGCATCTTGGGGATTGGAAGCAGGAATAGATGCTGAGAATTTAGCGGAAGGGGCAGAGGAAGAAGGGGTTTATATGGATAAATTATGCTGCTTCAAGGGCTCCTGCTTTCAGGTGAGAGAAGATTTGATCTATTTGCGTGTTTAGCGATTTTTTCCCCTTTCGATGCTTCTTTTGATTGGGATTTTTATTTCTGCTCTCTGTTTTGCTGCTGTTATTGGTGATTGGATTTGGGAACCCCCTGCTTCGGCCCATGCATGGTACCTCTGTTCCTTGTAGTGTTGATTTGGTGCTGTGAGATTAATAGGAAACTCTGTTTCTGATTCTTACTGACTATTTGTTATTGGTACAGTAAAAATTAGAAAGAATAGTAAAATCTGAAGTTGAATCATGAATAGTTGATTAAGTCTGCTATTCTGGGGTTGCGAACATTTGATACAACTCAACTCAACGAAGCCTTAATCCCAAACTAGTTGGGGTCAGCTTGTTGCACTTTCGATCTTCCTTAATATTTCCCCTTTCATGTGAGCCTGATATTTATTTTTTTAGGATTCCCTATTCTGTTTCCAACTATTATTATTATTATTATTATTATTATTATTATTATAGTATATAGAGAATAGTCATATGCTCAGTGAATCAGATTAGGCTTATTTGGTCACATCAATTGCAAGTGTTTCCTTTTCTTATATACAAGGTAGTACACTATTTTTTTTTCTAATTTTAAATTGGGGATACAGTAAGGTAATAGGCCAGACATTCTTAAGCTTCTGAGATGGGGGGGATTTAGTGAGGTGTATTTCGTAAAACTCATGGGTGCTGCCTTAACTGAATAGTAAGGAATGAATTTGTTTTGTTCCACAACGAGCTTACTTATTGAAACCAAGAACAAGGATAAATCTTTGTATTAAAAGAACAAGGATGAATTTGTTTCTAAGACTTTTCCTTGAGTCTTAGAAACCCCAGAGTAGATCAAGCTTGTGACACCTTGATGATTTTGCAACTTGTACACTTTGAAGACAGACTAACCATTGCCTGTGGAAGAATCACCAGATGAACTTTTCAACAATATTTGAACGTTATGACTTCATTGGAACATCAACCTCTTGGTGATTCTGATCTAAAGATTTTCCTGATTCCTTTCATTATGTAAAATGGATCCCCATCATAGATGAATGATGAGGGATCCCATTATCCATGCTATAGCTCCTTTTGACATTGTTCTTCTATATAATTAAATTATAATATCTTAAAAGACTCTGAAGAAAATCAAAATTTTACCATGTGAGAACTCGATTATAAATGGATTGCTGACTGCTTTGGCCTTTGCTAGTGGCTTCATTTTTGTTCTATATCCTGGATTGCAATCTTATGATTTAGTGTTTGTTTTGGTATTGAGGATGCATATTCTTAACAGCTCTGCAAATCCAAGAATCATTAGTGGCTTACGGTTGCACAAACTGTCTTGGTAGAAAGGCTAATCCTCTTGCCATTTGTGTTTCTTTTATTTATTCCTACATAAATGGCCACGTTAATGACCATATGGACAACAAACCTGCGGCTTGATTTTTAGGGAAGAACATAAAGCTTAAATTCAGATAAGAAATTACTAAATAATCATTTCCTAAGGGTAGAATTCTATAATTTGATGATTATTGCAGGGAATAAAACTTTCTGATGATGTTTTGCCTTCATATGTAGCCAACAAAATAGCTACTAAACAGACCATGCTGCTTGCGAAGAAACTTCTAAGATAATTCAGATTAGACTTTTAGTTATACTTAACTCTTTCTTTAGTTCTACTTAACTTTTCTGAAACTATCTATTATTTACTTATAGTACCTCTAACCTATTTGAAATATTACAAAAATACTTTAAAAGAAAATTCTTCCATACAAAACATTAATTAAAATCATGTGTTAGATATTTCATCCATTCTGTCACAAGCCTTTAGCCCACTGTCATAAGATCATGATGGTTAAACTGAAATCTGTTGAACAGAAATTTGGCACTTTGTGCATAAATTAGATCAGTAGATTGAAATATGCCTGTACTAATTTGGCTACTTGGTATACACAAATAGCCATAAATGATGCAAATTTTACAACTAGTAAATATTCTGTTAATCTTGATTTTTGGATAATCATTTTGATCCGGAACATCATCTCTTTTATTTGCACAATTTGGATTCTGATATAGCTAGTGAAACAATTTGAAGCTTATATTCTCGTACATTTGTTAGTCAGAATTAGAAGCTGAAATTATCATTATTTTTCTTCTGGGATATGTTTTGCAGAGTGTAAATTAATAATCACTGTTGCTGACTCATTTCCAGGTTCTTAGAACTCTTAATGCAGAATATCTTTGTTATGTTTTTAACCAGATCCTAGTCAGCTTCTGGTTTTACATTGGCTCATTTGTATAGTTTAAGTTGTAAAATTTGACGCTTTGTGAAATGAAGGTAGCATATTTATCCCTCTGAGGATGATGCCTGAAATTAGATTCTGCCAAATAGTTTGCAGGTCATTCTTCAGGTGATGCCGGTAAAGGGAAAGCTGTCAAGGCCGCATAAAAATTACATATGGATTTAGCCTTGTGAAGGGAAAGGCTAATCATCCAATGGAGGATTATCATGTTGCCAAATTTGTCCAGACGAGAGGGCAGGAGCTTGGGCTGTTTGCTATATTTGATGGTCATTTGGGAGATAGTGTGCCTGCCTATTTGGAGAAGCATCTGTTTGGTAATATTCTGAAAGAGGTGTGTTGTTATTATCATACCTTGTGTCATTTCTATAGTTTTCATCCATTTACATTATTTTTAATTAAAATTTATTATTTTTTGATTCTTGGTCTTTGATTGTGCAATACAATTTTACAAAAGCCCTAAAATCGTGAACATGGAAACTTTGATGTTGAATAGAATTTTCACAATTCACATCTCTCTCCTTATTAACTTATAATTTTCTATTTTTGAACCTTCTCTTGTTAATAGCCAGATACCTCCTACAAACCTTAATCTCAAACTTTAATAATTTTTAAATCTTGGGAGATTTAAATAAAAAAAAAATCCTAATACAGCCTCAGTTTTGTAGTTATCAGAGATGGATTACCTGTTACCTTCAAGGAATAGAAAATTTTAGGCACAGAAAAGGTATAGCCTAATTCTCTTTTTTTGCATATCAGGAAGAATTTTGGACTCAGCCGGGTAGTGCCATTTCAAAAGCCTACGAAAAGACCGACAAGGCCATTCTTCACAGAGTCCTGATATGGGACGAGGGGGTTCCACTGCTGTTACTGCAATTCTTGTAAATGGTACCAAGTTATGGATAGCCAATGTTGGTGATTCACGAGCAGTTCTTGCAAAAGGTGGAAAGGTGAGACAATTGACAGTCGATCATGAACCAAGCACTGAGCGTGGGAGTATTGAGACAAGAGGTGGCTTTGTTTCAAACATGCCAGGTTTGCTTCAGCAGCCTTTATTTAAATCAATTTCTGATTATGCTTGTGCTCTTATACGGTGTTACATATCCATGCCTGTGTATAAAGTGCCTTCCTCTACAATTTTCAACCTGTGATCTGTTTCTGCTTGTCAGTGCCAACGAGCATCTTCATTTATTAATTTTTGAGGGAAGTATCAGTGCAATGTCCAGAGAAGCATCTGTTCAGAACCTTGCAAATTTGTTAGTGGCACTAACTCCATGGATGAAATTTCACTTAGTAAAGAATTGTTCCACACTTTTCTCATGCTAGGAAACACTACTAGGATGTCGTCCATAAATCAAAATGAGCATGTCTTATAAGAGATTGACCCAAACCTAACTTATTCTTATATAACCCTCAATAGCATAATGGTCAATTCTCATATGGCATCATATGATTTGATATTTTGTTGAATATCCATGTATTACATATACTAATTCTATCTCCAGGCTTGTGGTCCATCATACTTGTGCATTTTGTTTGGTAGCCTAAAAGTGGATTATTGCTTATTGGTGACCATTCAACACATTCTCCACAGGTTACGTAGTAATGATAATCATATTCCATGTTCTTTTATAAAAGACTCGGTAGAAGAGATAGAGTAGCCTGCAATCCAGGGCATAATTGGTTGTAATTGTCTTCATGAGCTTCTAGAGATTGTACCATTGCCAGACCGACCATCACCATCAAATGTGGTTGTCTTGTTTAACACTTATTAGTTGTGCATGTGAAAACCACCTACAGGCAATATGAACCACATCCTATTAACTAACCAGTTTAGCCGTAAGTGCTTAAGCTAATACGTGAAGGGGTCAACAATGTATATTAGGCTTAACACACCCCTGCATGTGCAGCCCGGACCAAGCATGTGGAGAGACCATATTGACTGGAATGAATCAAGATAAACTGGAATGAGTGAAGATAATAACTGCATTAATTAAATAAATAATCGGAGGAGGGGATTCGAACTCACAACCTCTAGTAAAGCTTGAGCTCAGATACATGTTAACCAACCAATTTAATAACAAAGGATCAACAATGAGTGTCAGGCTTAACACATCCTTCCTCACTTGAGATGTGGGTTATGCATGACTTGAGTATGCAACGTAAAGTGAGGCTTATGTGGTTCAAGCTGCATGTAGATGCACCTTTCACCTATGCACTCATGTAGGTGTAGCACGAATTTATTGATTATTTTTATAAACTAGTTGGGAGAGTATATCTCATGTTATCTTTCTTTTATTTATTCTTATTTAGTAGGGATCCTAGTTGAGTCAATAGAAAATAATTAATGGGGACTGTCAAGCCTGTTTTGAGATTATTATAGTTGGCCGGGAACAAATCATTGATTATTTCCCCATATAGCACAGAATTAAAGAAAATGATGTCCGGCTTGTTTCCCTAATCTTTTCATTCTCTCTTCAGTTTTTTCTTCTCTTCCTCTCTATAATTCTCTTCCTTCTCTGAAAAAAAATTATTCAATTTTCACTGGCATTGACTGCAACTGCAAAACTAATCTCAAAAGATACTCAGAATCGGACCCTCTTTTTCACTTCTGCTTGTCTACTTTATGCCCAACTGATTCCCCAATATTCTATAAACTCCTAAATGCGTGCAGGAGCCCCGAAACCTTTATTTTCCTTCTTGCAACTACTAAAACCCTACAACTTGTCTGCTTTATAAAAACCTGCGCACCCTACATTTCTCAACAAAACCAGCAGAGGCCCTTTTAACCCCGACCCAGTGCCTTTTAACCCTACTTTCTCATTTCCAATATTAAACCCCCTTCCTTAAATCTCTAAAGTAACCCTTTTACCTTCTCATTTCTCTTAGGTCTGAGTATCTGTTCCATTCTGTCCTTAAATTATTTTCTGGACGGCATACTGATAAAATCTTTAAAGTTTAAACCCTATTAATCACTAATATTTGCTTATCTTTCTCTCCATCAAGGTCCCAATCAGTTGGTGGATACAAGAGTTGTACGCTTAACACTCCATCTAGAATCGGGCATGGTGAGTGGTGAGCTTTCATTTCATCAACAGTTCCTAAAATTGAGCTGATTCTAATTGTTCCATCTTGTATCCAACTTGCTCACTTACATTCTTTACCACCATCACCATGACCACCACAAAGGAGCCTCTTATAGTACTCTCTAATACATTTTCTGTTTATGATGTAACCATAATAGTTTATGGACAAGGGACTCTTTCTAATGAAAGGGAACTAAATTTGAAACAATGCTAAATGTTCCTTGAATGCAAATGGTGTCATGTACAGAAGGCTAAAGAATTTTTTTGTTTTGGAATGGAATATATAAGAAAAAGGTTGATCTAAGAATGAAGGTTTGAATAAGGTTAAGCACTAATGCAAAGTTTGGGTTTGAATAAGGTTTAGATTTAGCTACTCTGATTTTTAGTTTATTTTGAGTTAATTTGCTTGTACATTGGGTCATAGGAGTCTTGTAAAAGCTAAAAAGTATTTTGGGAGAAGGTTTGAACTTTTCTATTTTCAAAGGATTTTCATAGGTGATTTGTGGCTTTTATTTTAGAGTATTTTCAACTACTATTTTGAGTAGGAGTATCATGTGAATGGTCCACATTGGATCTAGGTTGGACTATGAAAGAGTCAAGGATTTTGATTTGACAAGTTTTTGATAGGCTTTTATGTAGGATCTTGTGGAGATGTGGTTTTGCTAATTTAGAAAATTATTTGGTTGTTCTTTTGCTAGGAACTGTAGAGAAATAGTCTATAAGGGTTCTAGTCAATTAAGGAGTTATATGCTGTCAAATTCAATTTTGGTGATAAATGTAAATAGATTGAAGTTCTTTTACTCTATAATGAGCACTGTTCTATCTCCTCTACCTAAATTTCTCTTAAATGTCTGTTCTTCTTCCATGCTCTCTTTTCTCCACCTTTCTCCTTCCAATTATTCTCTTCTGCTGATTTTGTTGTTTTAACATGTAAAAATCAAACACAATCAGATCTAAAAATTATTTCAGCAATTTAAATTAATTTCTGTAGTTTGATTCTACCCCAGCCTGCATGCACCAAGCATTTTCATATTTAAGCAGTAATAACTCTCATCTACAGATAAATGGTTGCCTTGTGGTATGCTTTGGATTAAACTTAAATTCTTTGCCTCGTATACAATGAGTCGTGAGATAAGATTAATTTACTAGAAATCACCATATTAGTTTTTTTTTTTTTTGCATACTAAATTTAAAGCATAGTTCAACTACCCCTTTCCAAAAGATTCTCAATTGGTGTTTACCAAATGAAAATAGCAAACACTATTGAATCCAGTATGATGGGCCTTTTGTACCTTGGAGTTCCATAATGTGTTTATCACTATTGCTGGAACATAGACACAAGGGTTGGATTGTGACATGTTTTGCTAGCATACAGTTGTGTGCATGAGCTGCACACAAAATGGAAAGAATGAAAAAAGAAAAAAAAGAAACTTGGGCACCATTCTACATAGATGTGCAAGGACATAATATTTATGCCATGAAGAAGCTAACATCACTAACCTTGTGTGAGGGATGCTTAAACCCATATTCTAAATGAATGATTGATGGATCTCTTATAAAACAAAGTGATGCATTCACTTGTATCACAGTAAATATGCAGTTATCGGAATTCACCTGGTCAAATGGACCCAAAGACTTTAATTTACTGTGTGAAAATATAAGGTCAAGCACTCTGCCAACTCATAACCTGTATAGCGAGAAGGGGAGAAAAGACAAAAGGAAGACCATTTACCCGAACACTTCAACGTAATAAATCCTAAGACAACCTCTGCAAAATTTGACCAACTTTATGGTGCAGCAAACTCAACAAAGAAATTATTATGTAATTTTGAAGCATAGAACCACACATTTGAGGCTGGGTTGGGGAGATAGTGGGGAGGAATAAGGATGGCTCATCTGACAATGTATATTTCAACTACACATTCGGCTCTGGTCATCTGGCTTTGAGAATTTTGTGCAGCACCGGAGGAGGAAATAGCAGATTGGGAAGCAAGATGCAACAAGCTAACAAGTCTTTTATGAAGAGAAAGCCAAGGAACATGCAAGTCATCTAAAAGAGCCAAGTTACCACTTTAGATGTGCAGTGATGGATAGGTTGGTGCTTTATGATGGTGACGAAGATCCATTAGCAATGCGAAATTGGGAGGTGAAGGGTAGTGTAACTATGATGGAAGAAGAAAAAAAATAGTGTCAAGGGCCTATAAATATCTGAGACAACAAACATCACTTCTACAGTTCTGCCACTGAAAAACCTATTAGGTTTGTCAATGCTGCTTCATGAATTAGGTAAGATGGCTTGGGAATGGAGCAATGGAGTTCGTGGAAGGCCAGCTCATGAGCAGCAAAGTAGTGGAGGGATCCAAATTTTGAGCCTATTGTTTATTCAGTTTTGATAGGCTTCCATAAGATGGCTCTGGTGTTCTTGATAAATTCACCATCAACAGCCATATGGTGAAGGAAGCCTGAAATTGAGAAGAAGACTAAGAAGTGGCAAAAAGAATAGTCTTAACATCCAAGGTGAGATGACGTTGGTGAATGGCCAGCAAAGAAAGGGGTCTACTCAATAATTGCTCATAAAAAATAGATTTAGACAATGAAAATGCCACTTGAGTATCTCAAACTGGGGATGCAGGCACAATAGAAACTGATAAAACTGATGGTGAACCTTGAAGCATTGATAGTCAGCCCTACAGGAAGCATGAAGAGCTGAATCTTGCATCAATACCCATGTATCATTTTGTTCTGAACAGGAGATCGTCTTGTGGAAGGGAAGACTAAATTATTTAAATTTGACATCAATTGATGCATCAATAGCTTGACGTAAGCCTTAGGTAGGAGTCATAAGAAGTGATTAAAGACATACTATTTGATGGATTTGCTGTTTTGTATGAGCTAAGGAAAGCAGGATCCAAAATGCTAACACCAAATTGATAGATAATGCTTTCTGAAAACACAGACCCTGTCAAATGCCACTAATGCAATAGAGGCACTTTTACTGTTTATTGTGGAAAAGGATCCATGAACATGTTAAGTTTAAAGTTTGTTTTAGGTTTTTGAACTTGAGTGGTGATGCTTCAGAGTACTTTAGCAGTTGGCTTTGGATTCCTTTTCTTCTCATGAATGTTAGCTAGATTAGGTTTGCTTGCTTATAGCAAATTAGATGTATAGCTTTTGCATGTAATAATTACTGTTTGTGTACATGAAAATTACTATTGAAAGATACTGTTATGCGTTATCTAGAGATCACCAATCAAGTTTTTGAGAGGATAGCATTGAAGAAAAGTGTTTTGAGTTACTGTATTGCAGGAAAGAGGATTTTGGGTTAATGAGTGAATAATTGGTAAATAGCTAGCTCAGCATACTCTACAGAGGAACCTGAGGCACGTAAAGAGACTGAAATTCATCCTTTTTTTCCTTATAACATGCACTGATGCCCTCGTTCTCCCAAGCCTACTTGGCATTATTGTCTTGAATAGCTTTGTAAACCAATTTCTTGCATATGCCTATGTGATCTTGATGATATCTTTGAATTTTGTTAACAATATACCACAACTTAGTATACTTTTCTTTTCTTTTCTTTTATTTAAGAGGGAATAATAGTTTATTTAATAAATTTCAGGAACTCGTTGGACTCTTCAGAATCATTTTCAGTTCCTTTTTCTTTTGAGATTTGCTTTTGTGGTCTAGAAGGCTTCAAGAGAAGAATACTTCCAAATTTCATGAACAATCTTAAAATTTCTGAACCCTGGCTAAAAGGAAACACTTTTCTGTATGCTTTATGCTTATCATTTCTCCAAAATTTCTCTTCCATCTCCAAGTAACATTCAAGCTTACATGATTTATAAGGTTGTTCTCTAATGTTTCCAAAACCAAACTGTACTAGTAGTCTAATCATGCACTTAAGAAATCTTCATTATGCCTTGTTGCCTTCTGTTGTAACTTTTACTCTACAATGCACCACATAACATTGAGCATGGCTGACGTATGTTTGTGCATGAAGCCACCTTTCCTTGACAAAGAATCCCCACATTACATCCCACACTTCATGATCTCTATCCTATACATTTTTCTGTAGTGCTACCTCATGAGGCCTTCACATTGTCAAAGAATTGCTTCCACTTTACTGCTCAATTTGTTATGTTCCACTCTCTATAAGCAAATAATCTGTTTATGAGCTTCTGCTGATCTGCTCAGTGCTCATGCTTTGCATGTGATGTGTCTTCTGTGTTAACATTTTTCTTGAGTGAGCAACATGATCATTGTTTTGACCTCCCAAGTGGTAAGCAAATTCTTATCATAATTTCTTAATTTGTCATTCCTTCACTAGAAACAAATTGCAACATTTTTTAAAATTGTGTTCAGTTTTGTTCTGTACTAGCAATCTTTGCTCGCTAGCGTGTCTAATATGCATTGTTGAAGTTTTTGGTAAAGGAACTGATGGATTAGTTCCTTGAACATAAAACACTATTTCCTTGACCCACAAAGTCACTCATTCATTCATTCTTTTAAATCTATGCTCTAGTCTTGAAACAAAATCTTGTATATCGGCTTGCACCTCATCCATTAGCGCTAGTGGTTTACCTTTAGGCTTCTGGCTAGGCCATCAAAGCTCGAAGCATGCTGAAGTTGCATCGCCAAATTGATGCCTTAAACATGAGACTAGTTCTTCAAATGTGGTTGCCACTTGCCATAATGTTACTGTAGTTTCTCACTTAATCCCAAGCTACTTTTGAGTAGGTCCTAATCCCTCATTAATTTTCATCACCTCTTATGCTTCTACTTCATTCTCCTAACACTTCCATCTGAGTGGAGGTTACGTATCTGCATAACACCACACTAACAGTGCTTGAATGTTACAGCTTCCTTGTTCTCAATCTTCTTTAACCATATCAAACTTCTGTTCCATGGTGCCTCCCTCCCAAACAACATCCCTGCATGAGGTTGTAATCTTGTCACCATGCATCACCAATTTATGACGCTCCACCTTTTGGGTGATCCCAGGAAATTTAACTTCTCTGAAAAGATATTCTAGATTGTCATTGAATGCAAGGCTGTGGATCATCAATCTAATTTAACTCTTTGATCCCCTAATGCAGCTTTCGTGCCACCTAGTCATTGAGGTGCTGACTTCAATCATGCCCATGGAACTGGTACCTTAACTAGTTTATGTTTATGCCCATTTTCAAGCATTGTACATCCCATCTGGCAGCTTATTTGGCCTTATAAATGCAGCAAACCTCCAATTGAGCTAAAGTAAGACTTTCCCTGGATAACTTACTAGTTTTAACAACTAATTATGTTTCCTTACAATTTATACATGACTATGCCAACTTGATGGGTGTTCGCTTGCTTGCACAATTGAGACCCTGCTTCTGGCACATGGACATTCTTGAGTGCTTCTTGAACAGGTGCAGTATCACAGGCACTGCTCTGGTACTGGGTCCTTTATGCCACAACACAGCAATTTACACAGGTTGCACTGCCACTATGCGATCTGTATTATATCCTTTTCAAGGCACACTTGAATACAAAGTGTTTTGCTAAATTAACGACTTATGTTTTGGTGAAGGACTTGATGATGTCTAAAAACAACAGAAATCAAATACTTTACATGCATCAATGCTTAAAATTAGAGATTGATAAATGATGACATGGAATCTGTTCTTGAAACATGATCCAACTCCCATCCAGGCCGCTTTGAACTGTAAAAACTCAACACGCAGAAGTTCATTGTTTCCTCCTTTGAATCTTGTTCTGCTCTTCATTTCTAAGATATGTTGGTACCATATGTTTACTGCAATTCTCTTATTGCACCTAATTACTTGAGTACTTGTGGATGGGCCTTTATAAACTACTACTAGGATCTAATACATATCTACTGCTTTCTTTGCTTCCATAGACTGTCTCATGGAAGATTCCCAAGCGTGCATGCATCAGGAAGGGCATTTTGAATTCTCACCTTCTGATTTTTCAGTGGTTAGAACTTAGAAGTTTGTATACCACTGCAACGTAGGATAGATACCATGTAGCTTTGAAAATCTACGTGCCTGGTTGCATAGGGCCTTTTTAGGCTATAGAAAATGTTAGTTCTGCATAATGTGCTTGAGAACGATGCTTTATCAGATGATATGGCAGAAGAAACGATGCATGGCACTTTGCTCAGATGATTGTTTTGATAATTTTCATGCATCTTTAGTGATTACCATCCCTCACAAATACAGTGGTTCTCCCTTTTGAAGTCCTATTTAATTTATTAAAACCAATGTTATCTTTACTTTACAAGCATTACTGTTGTCTTATCAACACGATCATGAACATTCTGCTCTTTAGCTTGATGATATTATTAGCCAGAACTTTGGTTACTCCGGAAGACTTTCTCTTTTTTCCTTTTTTTTTCTTTTTCATGTTTCCGCCACAGGGCCCTTGGGGTGGACATTGGAATAACACATATTGGTGAGACGTGAAATTTTAACCTATTGATTGTAAATAGCAGTCCCTGACTGTGATGTCCAAATTAAAATTGATAATCAGGGTGCTCATTGTGCAAACTGTAACCATTTGGAAGGCATGGTTTCTGAGGAAGTGCTCCAACAATATTGTTTTCTTATACGTCTGAACTGCTGAATTAACCAGATAAGGGCAGGTCTCTAAATCTATAATCTTCTCTTGTAAGTTGGTGTTTCAGAACGCAACATTTGCTGAAATGTGTAGGTTGCCCCCCTATGGCTGGTGGATTCTAGGCATTGAACACTCTGCCGGTTAAGGTGAAGTTGGTTTTTCACATGTTCAAACAAGCCTCGATCTTTTTGGTTTCGGTTATAAGGAGTGTAACTGGAAAGATGTCTTTACAAATTGACCAACTGCCTTTGCGGATATACATTTTCTGTTCTAATATCCTTCTAATATTTCGTATTTACTCTGCATGTAAACTAGCTTCCTCAAAAAAAATGCACACTACATGCTGTTTGGCTTCTTTGTGGAAAGCATAATGTTTCATTCCTTAATTCGTGTTGTTAAATCTTTACATGAAATAAAGCTTTATCCATGTAATGAAGTACTTATTTCATAAAAATATAGCTTATCTCTTTTCCTCCTCGAAGTGTATCTTTTGCTTCTGACCTTTGTTATCATTTCACGAAAATTCATGTTAATATCCATACATAGGCTGATCATGATTGCTTTATCAGGAGATGTCCCAAGAGTTAATGGCCAATTAGCTGTTTCCCGTGCTTTTGGGGACAAGAGCCTCAAGTCACACCTGCGGTCAGATCCAGACCTATGCTCTGAAGATATTACTGCTGATACTGAATTACTCATCCTTGCAAGTGATGGCCTCTGGAAGGTTTACTTCTGAAAACCTGAGTCCTCTAGTTACTCATTGTATCAATATAAACTGCATTTCTTATAATTTAATTCTATTAGGTCATGAAAAATGAAGAGGCTGTTGATATCGCTCAAAAGATTAAGGACCCACAAGCAGCAGCAAGGCAATTAACCACTGAAGCAGTGAATAGAGACAGCAAAGATGATATTTCGTGCATCGTTGTCCAGCTCAAGGCATAGAAAATAGTTGATTCTTCTTTCAGATGATGCTCTACCTGAGATCTCCATTGTTCGAGAGAAGTCATCTGTAGATGGCTATTAATAGCATAAAGTTGAGTTGGTTAATGTCCAATGAAGCTGGCAGTGGAATACCAAATGCTGGAGCATAAATTTTAGTCCTCGCACCCTTCTCGCTTATCTTGTAAATGCTTTCATCCTTAATTAGTTATTAGCTGAGTGTGATATTGTTTGATTCCTTTAATGGATTAGTTAATCAAAGTATCCCGTGCCTTCAACTGTGTGGTGGCAAGAAGCCTTCTGGGATTGGAGGATTTATTAAGCATAATTGTTGGGGTTATCACTTGCATTGTTTGTCTTTATTATTATTATTATTTATTTGTTATAAGCTACAGTGAAGGCCAGATTGTGTTGATGAAATGGAACTGCTTATTTGTTGATGATTTCTCAAGGACGCAGCTGATTCCGGTTTCTTTATCTTCTAATTACCTCTTCATCTGGAGCGAGTAGGTAGCCGGCTAGCTTAAACCATGGGTAAAGCTTGTGTTGGCTCTGTTTTAAATTGTTCGACTTTCCCGCTCTATGGGACACACGTCGTCTCATATTCTTCCTCCCAGATCCAACGGTCATCGACCAACGTGGCTGACCAAAGGCGCTCCAGATTATCGATTCTGGGAAACAAGAACAGGAACGGCACAAAACTATCACCACGAAAGAAATCTTGAAATATGACTCGAAGATTGAGATGGAAAGATTTTCGTTTAAAAAGATTAGTGAAAAGTATTATTTAATTTTTTAATTTTATATAATATTAAATTTTTTAGTAAATAATCGATATGAAATTAAATACATATTTATATGAATTCTCATATACTCTCCCGTTTAAGTTTTAGCATCCGCACCTAAGGGTCAAATTCATATATCCATTCATAAACATCATGATTGATCTATGGTCAGTCCAATGAATCCATGCGAAGTATCCCCTAGTTAATATTAGTTATGGGTCGGATCCATTTTGATACCATTTATAACAACTTAGGATCTCACCTAAAAAACTAGATGGAAAGTTTTATTTGGAATCTTTGTTTCTATATAAGTATTCAAGATTTTCTCAATGAATAATTAATTGAGGACTAAATACACATCCGTACGGATCTCCATGTACTCTTTCTATTTAAGCCCTAGCATCCTCATCAGATTAAAGGTCTAAATCTATGCATCCATTCATAACAGCACAATCGACCCATGGTCAGTACAATGAACCCATGCTATATTATCCCCTAGTATACATCGGCTATGGACTGGTTGGCTTTGATTCTATTTATAACAATTTAAGGTCTCATCTAAAAAGGCTAGCCAAAAGATATTATTTGGGTTGACTTTGTATAAATATCCAAAATCTTTTCAGTGAATTATCGATGTAGGACTAAATACACACCCACATAAATTCTTATATACTTTCTTATTTAAGCCACAGGATCATTGATAGGCTAAAGATTTAAGTCTATGCATCCATTCATAAACATCACGATTAGCTCGTGGTCAGTCTGAATGAATCTATACTGCAGTATCTCCTAGTCCACAAAAGTTATAGGCTGGATCGACTCTCATACCATTATAAATAACTCCAGACATCATCCAAAAGGCTAGCCGGGAAGTATTTTTTGGATTCTTTAGTCCTGTTTAAGTATCCAAGATCTTTTCAATGAATAATCGATGTAGGACTAAAAGTACACCTGTATGAATCCTCACATAATTCTCCTGTTTAAATCTTAATATTCTTGCCAAGTTAAAGATTCAAATCTATGTATCTATTTATAAATACCATGATCTACTCATGGTTAGACCCAATGAACTTGTACCGTAGTATCCCTTAGTCCACATAGGCAATAGACTAATTGGCTCTGTACTATTTGTAACAACTTAGGATCACACTCAAAATATTAGTCGGAAGGTATTATTTGAATTCTTTGATTATATATAAATATCCAAGATCTTTCTAATGAATAATCGATATAGGAATAAATACATGCTCGCACGGATCCTCACATACTTTCCTATTTAAGCTTTAGCATCCTCATCTAACTAAGAGTCATATCTATGCATCCATTCATAAATACCATGATCGGTTCATGATCAACTTAATGAACTTGTGCTACAATATCGCCTAGTCCATATGATTTATGGGCCAGATTTGCTTTGATACTATGTGCAACAATCCAAGACATCATTCAAAAGGTTAATTAGAATATATTATTTAGATTCTTTAGTCCTATATAAATACCTAATGTCTTCCTAGTGAATAATTAATGTGGGACTAAATATACATCTGTACGGGTCTCCATAATAGGGGTATGGTAAAAATGGGGTGTGACGAGAGACAAATATAAAAATATATATTTTTTCTCTAATGCTCCATACTTGGCCGTAAAGTATTACGAATAAATTGGCCAACTTTTGTATGTTTACCAATGCGCCTATTTTCTCACGTTCAAAAAAGTAAAGCTACTTTCTACCAAAAAAAAAATGGAGCTACCAAGTTAATTTCCATAGCTGGTATTTACCCATCAAATAAGAGGAAATATTAATCAACTCAAGATATAGGTAAATTAGTTTCCCATTACCCAAATTAAAGTATCCCTGTTTTTGTTCCTAAACTGCGCTTTCTTATGTTAATACACTAATAAACACTAACTTCTTAATTTGCTAGCTCGTTATAGATTCAAGCATTTTTTTTCTTTTCCCTCTTACCCATGTTTAATAGAATGCATTTTGGGCATTTTGTCATACTTTTGTATCATCTAGCTCTCCTAATTTGTATAGACCGAAAGCCTAGTTTGGTATAAGGAAATTAAGCTTTAATCACAAAGGGGCATTGCATGATAAGTATGCAAATTAGGTCTGAAAGTATAAAAGGTATCGTAAGAAAGATGAATAGATTTTAGTAATTTACCTGAAAAGTTGTAATATAAGAGAAAATAGATGGTAGATTTCAAAACCATTTTTCAATGCATATAAGAACCTAGATAAATTATTTTCGGTCTTAGTGTTGCTTGGATGACACTTGTACACCTCCGAAAGAATGAGCTCCAAAAATTAGGTGATATGCTGACGTAGTTTGAGTTGGTGAAGCATCAAATTTTGCCCGCAAAGTTCTATATATATTTTGAATAACTAAGATATTATGTGATAATGAAATTATCTATGTATATGCACTCGTGAGATACAAGTTTAGATATTTCAAATCTATTTTATTTCAAAATATAGATTAAGCTAAACTTTAATTCACACCCCTAATTGTTTAAAACGAATAGGATACAATTTATATGCCCAAAATATTCATATCTACCAAATAAAGAAGATTAAGGATATAAGCATGTTTACATTGGATCTAGACTTCTAGTCCTACGTAATGATCATTGTTTTGGCCCTTTTTTCACTAGTTATCATATTTTAAATTCACTTTTTTGTATTTATTCAGAGTATTTTATTCACTAACTAAATGACGACAAAATAACATCTAATCAATTATGTTTCATTATAATAGCTCGTGATGACCACATTGATAGTTCGAAACAAGTGTTATTTATCCAATAACTTCATTAGAGGTTTAGTTGATTTTTTTATTATACCGTTAAGGTTTCACGAGACTCTGTTGTCAGGACATATCCGTGATCTGAAACAATGTGTTTGGATCTACCCTTGATTCGAAACAATATGCATTTTAGGCCCACTGGCCACGGCTACATGAACTATTAAAAATTCTAAATATTTTCTTTGGTCAATACAATAATTATTTAGCCAAGTTGTGTGATAACCCGGTCTGTTGGGCCTAAAGCTCATTAAGCCCACCTAAAAAAAAAAATAGGAAGAAACTCCCGATCGGAGTCTTCTTCTTCTCCGGTTCCGATTGAAAATCGGAGTCCTAAGGCCATTGAAAGACCCTAAGATGAGTCCTATAAGAACGCCCCCTCCTCTCTTCTATGAGAGGATATAGCAATCACCGACGATCGCCGGTGTTTCCTCTCCGATTTCTCCAATTGAAGCCGCGGCCCCTTGATTCGTGTTCGCCGTGATTTCTCGCCGGCGGGGTCACCGGAAGCTGAGGTAAGCCCTTCTTCCTCTTCCTCTCTCCTCTCTCTTTTTTTTCGTGCCTCTGTGCACAACTACCGGCGACGGATGTCGCCGGATTTTGTCGGAGAAGGGACCTCCTGTTTGGTCTCTTCTTCTCTTTGATTTTCCAGCGCCGGCGATCACTGCCGACCGCTGGCCTTGGCCTCTCCGAACTCGAGAGGGTTGCCCCCTACCGCCGGCCTTTGCCATGCCGGCTGCGGCTCGGACGGTCGGTCAAAGGGAGGGGACCCGTCGATCCCCTATTTCGGCCAGGGAAGACCACGGAAGAAAGAAAGGAAGGAAAAGAAAAAAAAGAAGAAATAGAAAAGAAAAGAAAAAAAAGAAGAAAAAAATAAAAAAAATAAAATTTTCTCTCTTCCTCTCACCTCTCTTTACCTTCTCTCTTCAGTTTCTTTCTCTAAATTCTATCTCTATTTTCTCTCTCTAGACCTTTTATCTCTTTTATGGATTTTGTCTTTTTAGGGTCATTCTCTCTCTGATTACTTTATAGATCCTAGAATAAACTTGAGATTAAAATATGATGATCTGAGATTGCTCCGAAATTCATGCAGTAGATTAGATCCCGATCCGATCTTTATT
>KE504864.1:627425-637777 GCA_000441515.1 Elaeis oleifera
CATTGATTTCATGAATATGTCTTATGAAAATAGCATGATTATGAAGCATGAATTTTATTATTTTTCATCTATGTATATGTATATTTTTTAAAAAAAGATATAAGAATTTCAAAGGCTCTCAGATAACTATGAACGAATCTCTTCGGGAAGGTCGACATCCGGAGCTAGCATCTACATAAAATATTATCCTGCCAATGGGTATAAAGTTGGCATACGAAACAAGAACTCTGTCGATTAAGAAATATGGCCCTGTCATGGATATAATAGTGACCTTAGCACGAATATTTGGAAGCAATGTTTCGAAACTTGACATGAATACATGATAAAATAATTATGATTCATGATTGTAAAATATACATGATTTTATGCATACATGATTGGTTTATGACTCGTTTTATTATATGCTCTATGAAATATTTTATTTTGTATTATCTGTTATTTTTAAATATTACATTATCATGAAAAATTTATGCTTGATCCGATAAGAAAGTGCAAGTTCTACTTACTGGACTAATGTAGCTCATATTCTTTTTATTTTTTTTATTTGAACAGAGGAATAATGTTAGGATTGGCAAAAAAAATTCAGATTTGGAGATCTGCGATGCATGCTTGAAAATTTTATAGATGAGGTTTAGATATATGATGATCACGAACTTATAGTAAATATTATGGATTTTGAGATATGGATTTGTATTTGATTTTGGATTTAGATGCTCTGAACCAATATTGGTTTAATTATCTGATGAATAAAAAAATTGAATCTTTTATTTGATGGATTTTAGATGATTATGATGGATTGGCTTCATGTTATTGTGGGCTCCATCCCTCGGTAGCATGATCGTGTTATGTCCCGAATTTGGGACGTGACAAGTTGCTTGTTGCTGCCACAACAAAGATCAGCTAGAACTAAGATTACATTTACAAGTAGGATCCACTATATTCAAGATTTGATTGAAATTTTAAAAATCATAAGTTCTTATCTAAGAAGTATTTGATGACACAAACAGAAAATGAAGTTGATGTATCATTTGAGATCCAACTTTTATCCAAATTTTAAATATTTATAATAATTTTATTTGAAAAAATTGATTCCAATTAAGAGAGAATTTTGTTCCGGATTCCATAAGAATAGAACTAGGGACCCTATACCATAATTTTATATGGATTGATTGATTAGGAGAAAGTTAACAAAAGAGCTTGACCCTACATTTTACCGTATGCTTCTTAATTACAAGGAGAATGTGACCTAGATTTCGAAACTTTAGCCTCACTAATGTAAATGAAAATTTCTTTAATAATTTATTTATTGAATTAAGGAAATAGAAGTGAACTACAACTTTGCTATTGTAACTTCCTTATCTGCTGTTATCCTATTCCAAGAGACTCAATTTGGGTGGCTTAAAAGAAATGCATTCTTCTTCCTGACCAATATAAAAAGAGTCATCACATCTTGTCTAAGCTTAATTAGATGGTATGTATAATTTAATAGGTGTAATTGAATTATAAAAGTCTGATTTTTGAAATTTTTTTGTGGCAAGCTGCAAAAATAAAAAAAAATCGTGTTAGTCTACAGTTGCATAATTGATTTTTTCATTGGTTTACGTGATACTTCTACGATGAGGAACAAAAATCATATGGGGCGAGCACCATAATGGATCATATGGGTTGGAGCTCTTTTTTTGCTATATTTTTTCTTTCTCTTATCTTAAAGAGAAAACCCAAAAGATAAATTGTGATTGAACTCTTCTTACTAATGGAGTCCATCAATACCATAACTTAAAAAATAATAAAAAATTTCACGTATGAAGAAAGAATGTCTACGAAGAGAGACCATACGTATTTCTTTTTCTTCCTCGAGTCTTTCTCATCTTTAAGTCCTTGTCTCCTCTTACAAATGTGAAAGCGTTGGTCCCTTTTCTAATAATTAGATCCAAGTAGTAAAAATACAAGCACCAAAACCAATAGAGCGATATGAGTGGTAAGGGGAAAACAGCGGCGAGGGTTTCTCCTGGCTCTTCAACGGAGAGCAAGGAGGGCTCTGGTTTGAATAATATGGTTAATCCTGAGAGGGTTTCTTCGGCAGATACTTCGACAAGTGGAGATCCTCGATCAAAGGGGTGGAAGCTTTGCCCCTCGAAGTATGGCAAGGCAAGAAGGGACTTGGGTATCAGAGACCACCAAATCTTGGTCTTAAGCGGTCTAGAGCCTCTGAAAATTCAAATGGGAGAACTTAAAAGCTTCTGCTGATGAGGTAGCAACTCTGGAAGCAAGGTTCATGAAGGTGGTGTCCTTCTCTGATGACGACATCGACAAATCTTGTGCCTGATGGAGTTCTGCTCTAGTTGGCCGATTCTTAGGTAAGGGCTTCCTACCGATTTTGTTGAAAAGAATGCGAGTGAGATGGAATTTGGAAGGACACTTTCAAGTCTCATCTCTTTCGAAAGGGGTTTTACTCTTTGACCTCCCGTCGGTGGAAGCTCAATCCTGAATTCTTGCCAAGGGCCCTTGGTCTTTGGCAGAGCAACTGCTAGCTCTCGAGAGCTGGCATCCAAAATTTAATCTCTGTAGAGATACGGTTCGCCAAGTCAGGATTTGGGTCTGTCTTCTTGATCTTCCCTTGGAGCTATGGGACAAAGAAAAATCTACAAATAGTCTCTGAGGTGGGCTCCCCCTATTCTAAATGAATGGATGGAATCATCATCCAGAAGAAGGTTTGCTCATATCTGTGTTCTTATGGATGTGGCAAAGTTTGTTTGTTCGGAGAGCTGGATCAGGATTAAAGGTAGCTTTATTTGACAGCAATTTAGTTATGAAGAGTTGCCAGATATATGTTACTCTTGTGGCAGACTTGAGAAGACTCTAGAATCCTGTGCTTGCATTAAGGAAGAAGCGAATGTGTATGATCTCTAGATCCGTGCAGCCAGGGTACCAGTCTCTCAAGCTGCTATATAGGAGGAGCGTAAATCTCCTACTTCAGTCGCTACTGGTGGTCAATCCACAGGCACATGGATGCAGCCAAAGAAACTTTTAAGAATCTCCTCCCAAGTCTATGTCTGCTGGGCCAGAAGTTCCTAGATCTCGCTTCTCTCCACTTTTATCTGATCCTTCAGAACCAAAACAACTACTTCCATGGACATTATCATTTCACAACCTTTTCATGCTGAATCTGGGCAATCTAAGAAAAAAAATATATTCTCCATCAAAGAACTTATATGGAAAAAGATCCTTCACATCTCCTTCCTAATCAAAAGTGTTAATTCTTGAAGAATCAAACACAAAGGAGGATCAAATACAGTCGGCCTCTGTAGCTATTATTCCAATGAATAGGTCTGTGTAAGAAAGTTTGGCGGCCAATCCGAGGAACTACTTCTAGCCAAGGTGCAGAGGAGCAAGCTCACAAGATACCATCTACTTCCTCAGTTGGCCATGGTATCCCTCCTACTTCTCATCATGTCTGTATTTTACAATTACAGCATAAGCTTGAAGGCACCTCTCACTTGACCGACGTATCTGTGCAAGCGACTGATCAAGGAGAGGGCGAAAGTAATGAATCAAGTGGTAGTCCTTGCTTGCTCTATGATGTAACTAATGTACGATCGATTGCATCCACAAGCCCTACCCAATGAAGATACTTTCATGGAACTATAGGAGAGCTGCTAAGCTCTCCTTCTTAAATTATAGCAGGTCACTTATCAATCAATATAAATCAGATATATGTTGTTTTTGGAGACAAAATTATCAGAGCATACTATATTAAGACTGCAAAGATTTATGGGTTCTCACTGAAATTTTCACTCTATTCCTGTTATTGGCTTGTCGAGAGGCATTGTTATATCTTGGTGGAAAAGCGAAGACCACATAAGTTTATGAATGTTGATAAGCAAGTAGCTTTTGGTGTGATATCCCAAAATCAGAAACCATCTTGGATTCTGAGAGTTGTGTATTCTAGCATAAGTGGTTAGATCGAAGATATTTATGGAGGCAGATTGAAGCAGTGATGTTGCTTAGATTGCCTCTTGCTTTAGTGGGAGACTTCAATTGCATCATTAATGATGAAGATAAAATAGGAGGTAAACACTTCAAAGTGGATCATGGCATTCGTGAATTCTGATCTTTTCTTAAGCAAACTGGGCTTGTGGATCTAGGATTTCAAGGCTCTCACTTCACTTGGTGTAATAATAGACTTGGTATGATGAGAGTTTAGGAGCGAATTGATCGAGCCTTTGCTTCTGATACTTGGATTGATCTATTTCCAAACTCTACAGTCTTCCATCTCAACAAGTTTGCATCTGATCACTATCCTCTGCTTCTATGTCTTTCTTCTAGTAGTTTTCAATTTTTCATTCTTTTCGTTTCAAAAAAATATGGTTATATCATGATGGAATCCAAGAGGTAGTGTGACGAGCCTGGAGGTGCAATGATCATCACTCCCTGGGGATCAAATTAACTATTTTTCTTATAACATGCAAAGGGCCATTCAAAAATAAAAATGTCAAATTGGAAATATCTTTTCTAAAGGGCAGCAGCTATATGATGAGATTCATCATCTTCAAATGCTTGAATCTCAATAGGATTCTTTTGATCAGCAATATTTTCATATGTTGCAGCTGTTGTAAGCTTTCCACAAGAATCTTCAATTGCAGAAGGTTTTGTGGAGGCAAAAAATTTGTAACTTATGGCTAAAGGAAGGAGATGCTAACACCAAGTTCTTTCATAGATCTACCATTCTTCGCAGAAGGCAAAATAGGATCTCATCTCTTCAAACTTCTATGGATGATTTGGTTGACAACCCTTTTGAGACTAATGCTCTTCTCCTTCATCACTTTCAACAAAAGTGGACGGCCCAACAAGATGTTGATGACATGACCATTCCGATTATTTCTTCTGAATTATCTATTGATCATAACTCTCAATTGGTGTCTATAGTTTCCATCAAGAAAAATGAGGATGCTTTGCAATGCATGCAAAATGACAAAGCTCCTAATCCAGATGGCTACCTCCTTTATTCTTTAAATATTTTGGGCTCTTATAAAAATGAAGTCATTCAGGCTATTCAATATTCTTTACCCACTCCATGATACCCACTGATTGGAAATGCACTTTCATGGCTCTTATTCTCAAGAATAATCATCCAACTGCTGTCACAAATTATCATCCTATTAGCTTGTGCAACACTGTTTACAAATAGTGGCAAAAATTTTGGTCAACAGATTAAAGTTCCTTCTTTTTATTTCATATCTCCTAAACAAGGAGCTTTTGTTCCTGGATGTAATATCACTGAAAATATTTTATTGGCCTAAAAATTATATATTCCCTTCAAAGGGCCCCTCCCTCTAGAGGGCTACTCCCTATGAAGTTGGATATGAAAAAAGCTTTTGACCATATTCACTGACCATTTCTTTTTTAGATTTTGTCTCAGCTTGGATTTCATCCTCTTTTTATTAATTGGTTGAAATCATGCATCGTCAATCTCGAATTTGCTCTCTTGATTAATGGTTCGGCCACTAGATGGTTTCAAACTTTCAGAGGTCTCCGACAAGGATGTCTTTTGTCTCCTTATCTTTTTATTATTTGTTCAGAGATTTTATCCAGATTTCTCACTTATACTGTAAATTGTAGTCTTCTTAAATGTTTTAAAGTTCCAAGAGGGGGCCCAATATAACTCATGTTTCTTTGCGGATGATTGCTTGCTGGTTGCAAAGGCTACGATGCATGATGTGTGCTGTCTTAAGGATATCATTAATACCTATTGCTCTTTATCAGGTCAAGCAATTAATCTTTCTAAATTCCAAATCACAATTAGCCCTTCAATCTCTGCTACTATCAAAGCTCAGATTCGAAGTATTGTCTCAATTCCTAAGGTCAATAGGACTTGGAAGTATTTGGATGTTTCTCTTTCTAGTGGTGCCCTTTTAGCTAGCGATCTCTCCTTTATACATGCTAAGGTGTCGAAAAAAATTACTCACTGGCACTGGAAAGCTCTATCTATGGTAGGTAGAGTCACATTGCTTAAATATGTATTGACCTCTATATCTGTTTATATGTCTTGCATTCATATTTCTGTTAGTTTAATGAATAAGATTGATAAAGAGTATAAATCTTTTCTTTGGAGACATGATGCCAATCATCGTGGCTTATATCTAGTAGCTTGAGAAAATGTTTGTGCTCCTCAAAATCAAGACAGTTTAGGTATAAAATCTATTTACAGTATTTAGAAAGCTCAATTGTGTAAGTTAGCTACTCAACTTGTCTTGCATCCTCACCATTGTGGGCCAGAGTCTCTTCTGCTAAATATGCTTTTACTGGCTCTTGGGTTTTTGACTCTAAACCTCGTCATCGTTCTCAAATCTTGGGGAAAACTTGTGGTTATGGTTCCCGCATCCAGTATAACTTTATCTGGCATATTAGTTCTGGATATTCGGTTAATGTGCTACATGACCCATGGCTATCTACCATTCCTCTTTCTGCTTGGCCTGCATTCATTAATATGGATTTGCAGATGGCTGATTTTCAGGTTAGTGATCTTTGAACTCTTCTTGAGGATGGAATTTCAATATCTTGGAGATCATATTCAATGCTGAAATGATGAACCAGCTATCTAATGTGCCAATTACACTAAATTTCTGATCTGATCAGCTTACTTGGGGCTCCAGCATGTCAAAGCATGTCTTTATTAAAGATTTTTATTATCTTTTTGACTTTACAAATTATCATTTGCCTTAAGTTCCTTCAAATGGACTTAAAATTTGAAGGTCCCACCCAGAATTAAACTATTCCTATGGAAGGTCTAGTGGAACAAATTGCCTTGCAAGTTTCTTCTTCTTAGATGGAGAATTATTGATCCATCTGCAAGCATGTGTGATCTTTGCCAAAATACTATTGAGGATCTTAGCCATGTTCTTATTGACTGTCCCTTTGCCTTAAGTTGCTGGCAATGCCTTACTCAATATACTGCTGCTCCTTCCACCCCTTCTTCTGTGTCTGATCTGCTAATTGCATAGCTGTCAATGGGTCCATTAATAACAATCAAGCTCTCATGGCTATAGTGGCTTAGTTAATATAGACTGCTCAGAATGAGAGAATCTTTCAAACTGCTGTAATTATCCCAAACCAGTTGATTAGAAAAGCTTCCCTATTATTTTATTCCTCAACACATAACTACTCCAGATAGGCCTTTCACTTCTCTATCCAGGTGCTGGGGCAATTGTATGCTGTCAAATGTGGACAGCTTTTCTTTCAATCCTTGCTCTTGGTTGCCCCTTTCCACAGAGTTCTGAAAGTTAATTTTGATGCTGCTTTTTCTAAAATAATGCTGCTGCTTCCTACATTATTAGAGATTCTGTAGGTAAATGATAAAGCTGGGATAAGACTACTTATGTTTCAATTGTTTATTTGTTGAATTATTGGCTGCCTGGTTGGACTTAGATGCTACTTGCAAAGAACAAAATGCCACTTCAATTTGGTTGGAAGGTGATGCATTGGCAGTCATCTCAGACATTGCCAATTCTTCTCTGCATAAAATCACAAATATCCCTATGTTGCAAGATAGTCTACATTGAAAATTACACTGTCTGAATTTTACTTTGTCACATGCTCGAAGGAATGCAAATAGGGCAACTGACTTCATTCTCAAGCAAGCTATACATGGCCCTTTCATTTGGGACCCTGGTGATCCTATACATGAACAGCTTCACTTCATTTTGCAAGATGATGCTATGCTTTGTGGGCAAAGGGAGTGGGAAGTTGGTCAATCTAGTGCTTTTGCCTCTGTTCTGATGACTCAATCTATTTGGTTTTTTCAAATTAGCATTTGCCGGATGATGCTTTGTTTTGATGGTTGTCTTTCATTTCTATTCTCTGTAGAGCTCTATATCTGCAGGATGATACTCTGTTTGATGGTTGTCTTTCATTTTTATGCTCTATAGTGTGGATTATATCCTTATCTATCTCTATTTTAGTTTGCTATGTATTGGACTAAGCTAGTTGGTATTGCTTCTGTAATCTTTATTAGTAATGAAAGCTTTCAGCTCCTTCATTTATACAAAAAAAAAAAAATCAAACCCAATATATACCTATAGGCGATACATAGTTTTTGAATATGATGTTCATTAATATACAGTATATAGCTAATTGGTGCATACCTAATAAAAAGTTCATCTGATGGCCTAATACATATCTCTAGGTAAATCAATATACAATTTTTAAAATATATGTAGTGCTCACCAATACACAATACATGGCCAAATAATATATATTTGACGGCTTACTGATACATATTGTAAGCTTTTTTATACATATCCAGCAGCAATCCAATACGTACCTATAGATAAATTGATATATAATTTTTAAATATGATATTTATCAATATATAGTACATGATCAATTGATATACACCTAAAAATATTCATCTAATGTTCTAATAGACATCTCTAGGTAAATCAATACATAGTTTCTAGAATATGGCACGTACCAGTATACAGTACATAACCAATAATCCACACTTGATAGATTATCGATGCATACTAAAATTTTTTGATACACACTTAGTCGCGACCCAATATAACTATATGTAAATCAATAAAGAGTTTTTTGAATATAGTATTTACCGATACCCAGTATATGATCATTGATACATACTTAGCAAAATATTTATATGATGTCCCAATACATACCTCTAGGTAAATCAACACATAATTTCTAAAACATGACACTCACCAGTACATAGTATATGGACAAATGATATATATTTGATGGGTTATTGGTATATACTATAAATTTTTTAATACATACCTAGCAATGATCAAATATATACCTACAGATAAATCGATCCGAAGTTTTTCAAATATGATGTTCACTAGTACACAGTATATAACTAATTGATACATATCTAGTATAATATTTATCTAATATTCTAATATATATATAAATAAATTGATATATAATTTTAAATATGATAGTTACCAGTAAAGATATATGACCAAATGATACACAATAAATAGCTTACTGATATATATTATAAGCTTCTTTGATATATATAAGTTCATAGGTATATATTGGCTAATTTATTGTTAAAAAAGGGCCCTTACTTTTACTCCAAGAAAATTTGAGAAAGAAGAAAAGATACAAATGGTCTCTCTTTGTAGATGTTCTTCTTGCTAAAGTTTTTTTTAATTTTTTATGGGATAGACGGATTTCATTAGTAAGAGGAGTTCTATCCTCATTTGACTTTTGAGTTTTCTCTGTAAGATGGGAGAAAGAGGAAATGTAGCATAAAAAGAGCCCTGTCCCATATGATCCATGGTGCCTGCCCCATATGATATTTTTTTCCATGACAAGAAGCTCACCAATTCTATTATTTTATATATAGCTTTCTATCAGATAAATTATGTTACGTATCTTTGACAAAAATCCATGATCGATCTTTTGAGTAAGCTGGTAAAACTATATGTGTACATCTACATTGGTCCTTTATGCAAAGATATATTCTAAAATTTATGGGTTATGACTTTCATGCTCATTATTTTTATTTTTTGTAAGTTTCAATTCTTTTATTTTCTTATTTACTTTAGAAAATAAAAAATTTAAATAAAGTATGAACATATCTTTAAAGATAATTTATGTTATTAACCATCATGACATATAATTATTACCGAACTAGACATGTTTATTATATATACTTTTTTGAAAAAAATCAAGAGAGACCATTTTCACTCATTGATCTTGACCCATCTCGCCTCTTAAGGCCAAAGCACATGTCTCTAGACATACCAAGTTGTTGCCCAAAAAATTGAGACTTAGCATAAGACTTGCCAAGTTGTTGCCCAAAAAATTATTGTGTGCATTGTATGCATAGTTATGTTGGTGCAAACCATCAATTATCAAGACGTGCTAGTGTAGGTCTCATTCGCACTCATTTCAATGATTGGTCCATAGTAATACATAATGATTGATGACATGCACCGGCATGGGTCGTGCATGTATTACGTATAATAATTTTTAGGTTATAAGCCAGGTTCGAAGCAAATGCACTTTATTTAGCAAAATGGTAAGAGAAATCAAATTAAGTTAGTGTATTATCCTTCTATTATTACTTTATATTTTATCAAATTATAAAAGTAAACCAAATAGCGAGAGATGGTATTATCCAAATTAAAGAAAGAGTTGCCATGATGTCTTGCTCCATCTTCAATCATGTATTCTAATAATATCCTTCATCATTTTTTTCATTTTTTCTTTATTTTTATTTTTTATTTTATTTTTTGATAAAATGAAGCACTCATATAAATCTAGAATGAATACAACCAAAAAATCAGAAAGTAAATATCATGAATTTCTTCTTATTTTTTTTTTTT
>KE504864.1:638446-651777 GCA_000441515.1 Elaeis oleifera
TTTTCTTTTTGTTTCTTCTTTTCTTTCTTTCTTTTTCTTCTTCCTTCTTCTTTTTTTGTTTTTTGTCTTCTTCTTCTTTTCTTTTCCTTTTTTTTTCTTTCTTCATCTTTCTTTCCTTTTTTTTCCTTCTTATTTTCTCCCAACATTCCTTTCTCTTTTTTTTCATTTCTTTATCTTTCCTTCTTTTTCTTTCTTTCATTTTCTCTTTCTTATTTTCTCCCAATATTCCTTTCTCTTTTTTAATTTTTTTATCTTTTTTTTCTTTTGGCATGGATAGATTTTAAAATCTCAACTCAAGATGAAATGGCTGAGACATCCTTTGTTCGTTGACACTTAAAATCTTGATCCAAACCAAAATTCAGTTACTTTATTATCCTTTTATTATTATTTATATTTTATTTTTATCAAAATGATAAAAAAATGATAAATAAAGAGCAATATTTAAATGAGAGAGACTATCTATCAAAAAAAAAGAGTAAATTATAAAATTTCCCCTCTTAGATTTATGTTTATTATACTTTCATCCAGTATTTTGAAAACCTACACTTACACTCCTAAAAAATAACAACATTACTGAAAAGTTTCAGACTTGTGAAATGACCAAATTACCCATGGTTCTCTAGCAATTTGAGTTTCTAGTGATTAAACCATGAGTCTCCGATCTTGACGATCATGGCATCATGGCCGTTTTCGGGCTCCTTCTCCTCCTACACCCTCACTGACACCATGAGTCTCCACTCCAAACCCTTGTTACCTACCACGCCGCCATGAATTCATGATTTGCCACGATGCCGATGCCAGCCCCACGATCCTTCTTCGCTGTGGGGCGATCGGTGGCCGGATCTTCACAATTGGGGGTGGTGATGGGGGGATCTCGACGATGGATTGCTACAACCTGATAGTGGATCGGAGGTTACCAACGATTGGGATGCACTACGAGATGGCGTGGTACGATGTGGCGGTGGTGGGGCAGCAGATATACGTGATGGAGGGATGGCGATGGCCCTTCTACGCATCACCGAGGGTAGGGGTCTGTGACATGGATCGGGATGCATGGGAGGAGATGAGTGAAGGGAAGCACCGTCGTCGGGGACTACCTCCTTATTGTCACCGACTAAGGGGATGGCCGAGTGAAGGCGTACAACACCGGAAATAGCAGCTCGAGTTCCTCCGACTCCATCACAGCTTACAGCGAAGGAAATTCTCCTTGCACGCAAATTTGGTCTGGGCAATCACCGCCTCCCAGCACGATGGCTTCCCTCTCGTCCAGCAACCGCATCAATGGTCCGATGATCCTCATCTCCATCATCTTAAAGATCCTCAACAGGCGCCCAACAGCTGTGATGTTAGAAATTAGAAGCTCGTCCAAGACGCCCTTGTCGGTGATCCGAAAGAGTTGGTCGACGACTGTCTTGGTGGCTAGTGAGGTGGGCTTGAAGGTGAAGCAGCAGAGGTCAAGATTGTGCTCAGCAACTCGGGTGATCTCCAAAGAGGGCCATGGCAGAGTGGCAGTGCACGTCACCGGAGCCCTTTTTAAGGAGGACAGCGAAGCAGAGAAGGGCTCGAGAATAGGTAATGCTGTTGCAGATAGTTGAGTTATTTTGGCAAACTGCCATAGTGCCTTCACCGCCATGGCCTTCATCTCGGCCTTGGTGGCGGGGTCCTCCACCTCCCTCTCTTTGATCTTGAATCCGGAGGACAAGTGGGGGTTTCAGGAAGGGATGGTGCTATTGGCAATTACGGTGGCATGTTTAGAGGATTTGGTGGAAGCTGTGGTGGACTGGCCCTCCTCAACCTCTCCGTCCTCGGCCAGAGGATGGCTAGGGTTTGCCTTATCGACGATGGCATAGCTAACGACGAATCTCGTGGAAACAGGGGTGTGGCGCAGTAGTGTTCGAGTTGAAGAGGAAGGAGTGGCAGGAAGAGGGAGAGATGGGGAGCACGGTGGAGGGCATGACGACGGCAGGGTTGGGGTAGTGGCTGAGGGTTTGGAGAATGAGGGGCTTGGAGAGGGGAGACTCGATTTAATGGAAGGAAGCTTCTCATTTCTCTTTTCTTTTAATCATTTATTCGAAGTTATTTTGATCATTTCAATATATTATAATGATATGGCAATAAGGTCCTCCTTAATGTTAAAGGATTGTCTAATGGTGTGGATTAGATTGTAAGGTTGATCAAAACATCAAAATATAATTATAAATTTAAAGTTATTGGATATATTTATAATTTCGATCTATTCTCTGAAAATAATTTTGTAATTTATCTAAAAAAATTAAATGTATTTATAATTTCAATCTATTTTTGGAGGTGGTTTTGTAATTTACCAAAAAAAAAAAAGCCGGATTCTTCCGAGTGGCTGTTGTCCTCCGTCCTCCCCTCCTAACCCGGAGATCCAACGGTCGTTTAGACGCCCGCCTGAACCAGTAAACGGCGGAGTTCGAGTTCCATTTAACCCCCAATCATAAAACGAATGGAATAGGCCCCTAATTCCCCTTGCGCATTGGCCGCCTCCTCCCTCGCACCCCGGATCCGATCGCGCGCATCGCATCAGAGATCCGATTTCCGGGGTGCCGCCGGGGAGATGACCCGGTGCGTCAGCTTCACCGCCTTTAGGGACCGGTGCTACGACCACACGTTCTACGCCGCCGGGCTGCGCCCACCGACACCGTCCTCGGTGACGGCGCCACCGTCCACTTCTGGGCCCCAGGTCCCCAACCCGCCCGCCCCCGCTCCTCCTCATCCACGGCTTCGGAGCCAACGCCAAGTGGCAGTGGGCCGGCTACCTCCGCCCGCTTCTCCGATCCGGGTTCGACCTCTACGTCCCGACCTTCTCTTCTTCGGCGGCTCGGAGGCGCCCGGGCCGGACCGATCGGAGACGTACCAGGCTCGGTGCCTGGCGGCGGCCATGGAGGTGGCCGGGGTCCGGCGGTTCGGGGTGGTCGGGGTGAGCTACGGGGGTTCGTGGCGTACAGGATGGCGGCCATGTTCCCGGAGGCGGTGGAGCGGGCGGTGCTCATCTGCGCCGGGGTGTGCATCGAGGAGCGGGACCTCGCCGCCGGCCTCTTCGTCGTCAACAACCCTGACGACGCCGCCAGCATCCTCCTGCCCCAGCGGCCAGACAAGCTCCGCCAGCTCGTCCGTCTCTCCTTCTGCAATCCGCCACGCATCATGCCCTCTTGTTGTTTCCGGGACTACATCCAGGTCAAAACACACGCACCCACACACACAATCTCTCTCCTTTTCCGTCGTCCAATGTTTTTCTTGCTTTCTTTTATTTTTTAAATTAATTCTTTCCTTCAGCCTCTCGAAGAGCAGAGAATGTAAGATGGACCTGAATGGAGACCCAGAAAGATATTACCATTCCTATGGTTCAGTATTTTTAGATTTTTTCTTTTAATAATCTCGTTTCTTTATGTGACACCACGTGTGAGGAGTCAATGGCTCAGACTACGGAATGGGGTGCAAAGGATGATTACCGACAAATTGGTTCGGTTGCCACATGCTCGAATAATTACATGGAGTTGATGGGAATCTCGTAGAATTAGTGATAAGAAACTTTAGACTTTTGATTTGAAAGAAAAAAAAAACAAGATGTTCATGATGGGTTTGTGAACTTATAGGTAGATATTGATGTCAATGTGGACTCCTAAATTCGGGAAATTTAACATCCGGTTTTTTGAGTTCACTGCCATTTTACACCTGGTCATTCTACATTTAGCATTTATTAGTATTTACTTCCGCACGCAGTTAAACTGGAGAAACTGGTACTTTTGCACCAATACTTTGTACACGTTTATGCTCGTATTGGACGTTGCAAACACTTATGGCGATCGATTATTGCATACACTCTTGTGTCAGTATTGCTCACATTAATACCGTTTGAGCAGCGGCCAGGGACAAAACATCAAACGGTCATTTACATCATGGGGTCGGGTTAACTTTCAGACAATTGGGACTAAACATCAAATGACAGTCAATTAAGGAAGCAGGTGTATATGGTCTCACAATGACTTTCTTGACCATTTTGTTCATCTATTTCATACCCTTTATACTAAGGCTATTTAAATATTTTAGTGTTGATTATGCTGGCATGCAAATTTAATTCCTTTTTTGTGTATTTTATATGTTTTGGTTTATCAATCATCTAGTTAATTCAATACCGAAATATATGTATCATTCAACTCAAAGAGTTTTTCCCAAAGATTAAAAAAAGATTTTTTTCTTTTTGCGAATGATTGCTAGCAATTTGCTGTGAAAGGCAAACCCTCACAGTTGAATTTATCTCTAATGATAGGTGATGTGCACAGATTATGTTACTGAGAAAACAGAGTTGATCAATACTCTAATCAAGGACAGAAAACTTTCGGATCTTCCTAAAATAATGCAGGTGATTTTATCTTCTTGTACCTATGACTTTTAATGTGATCTCAAGGGAAAACTCAATGTTTTCCTTCTGTAGCCTCCGCAAAAGCATAAGCTGCTTTTATCTTTTCCATGGCTGTGTAGAAGTTTTTCACCCTTATTGGTTTCACTTTTTTATCATATGGGTTCCTGAAATCGTGTCTTTCTCTTTGTGCAGCCAACATTGATAATATGGGGAGAACAAGATAAAATATTTCCATTGGAACTGGGTCACCGATTACAAAGGTATGCTAGGCATATAATGGATATGACTGTTTACTAGAAAGAAACTTCTGTTGGAACTTTTTTGACAATTATTTTCTAAAAGGAATGAACTATTTGAAAACTGCAGGCATTTACAGGAGAATTCTCAACTAGTAGTTATCAAGAATGCTGGCCATGCCGTTAATCTAGAGAAGTCCAAAGAGCTCTGCGAGCATATACAGGCATTTTTTCTTAGTTTTTCTCCCAACAGTCACAAAGATCAGATGGTATGGTGACATCTTCTAAAAATTATATTTAATTAAATAAAGTTAATGCTCCAGTGAAAAAGTAAATAGAAAGACAGCTTCTAACTTTGTGTTCTTATTTTCTTTGATGCTTAAGGCCTTAATAAAATCATTTTTTGAGAAGTGAGTGCTTCAATTTAAGAATTTAGAATTCTAAATGCAATACTAGAAAATAGCTTCAACTGTACCAAGTTCATCAGATATGATCTAAACAGATTGAGTTTCCTAAAATTCTTTTTAGAGAGGTTGCTTATGGTGTTTCTTTGGATAAACATAGAGTTATGGAACGAGGTGGAAAGTAATAGTTAGATTTGCTGGGTTGAGCATGAGGAGGCTTGCTTCTAAACTTCCACTGCTATTACAGAAAAGACATGGATAAATCAGGCCAATGTAAGAGAAATTCTTATTTTCATTATTATTCTATTGAGTTATCAAAGTTTGTGAAGGTGGCAATAAATTTAAAGGAAGCTAATCCTGTCGAATATTTACATGAATGAGCAACATTTTAATTTTTATTGCAGAGAAAGAAGTTTGAAAAACTATGACCTCTGGAGATGCCAATATATTGTTACCTGTGATTCGTAATGATTACTCGCTTTTGATATTTAATTTAGAAGTTCTTGTTTACATGAGGTACTGGATTTTTTTTTCCCTTTTCAATTAAAGATTCCAATATTGTTGTGCTTGAAACCTTAACATAACCAAATAATGCATAGGTGAGAGAAGTGAGATTTTATATATATGACAAATTGATTTAAGAACGTAAAGATAATAAACATACAAAGTCTTATGTGCTCTCTCTTGACAGATAAATGGTGTTTTAAACCTTTTGCATAAATCTCAAGTTTCAAATCGTATTTGTGGCATTTATGTTCTAACTGGAGCTATGCATTGGTAATTGCAAATTATCCACCAAATGAAACGTAAAAGGACAGATTTCCTGGTTAGCGATCAAATACATTAGCTGGGCTTTTAAGATAAAATGTGCAAGTTTGGATTGATTTCTTGAACTCTGAGTTGGTGCAATAGCAAGAACGTGAGGTTTCCCAATGAACCAAGTATTCTTATTAAGTGTTTGAATATAAACCAGCAGCATGCATTACAATTTTCTGTTTGCTTGGTCGATTTCTTTCACAAACATATAGACGAATTTTAGAAATGACAAATCATAAATTCCTTAACCTAAACGTTGGAAAGAAGAAAAAGGAAGCTTGACAGTTAACCTAGTCAGTGTTGTTTGCAAGTTCTTTCAAATGGGAGAGCAACAATCTAGAATATGTGTTGTATTCTAGTGAACAAAGTCCTGCTATGAAGGCCTAAAGTTTCATTTACCACATCCTGTTAGGTTAATGTGCCATTTTAAAGGTATTCACCTAAAAGTTAAACAATCAAACTTTTCTGGGATACCTGCATTCTTTCTCACACAATTTCTTTACATTTGTAAAATAGATTAAACTTTACCATTTTTGAATGTTTAAAAGTATTGGAAAGATTTCACTAAGAATTCTTGTTCATCAACTCTTTTGTATCATAATCTCTTAATTCCTGTTAGCTTCCTGTAAGGACTGTGTATGAATTTACCAATTCTTATTATGATTCTGTATATTTCTCAATGTCCAAGAGCAAGCTGTCAAGATAATCAGGTTTAACACATCTTATTGAACTCTCTATTTCGGCTTCAACCACCAGTTGCTCTTTCACATTAAGTGACTGTTTGTTTGACCCATTAAGAAAGAGTTTGGCAACCTCAATATTTCTTATAATTATGTCTACTTTATACCTTGAAGATAGATTAAAATGACTATAGGAGTACTGTGTTGGAACACTTGTCTTGTATACTCAGTTAGTATAATGCAAAGCTAATCCTAGATTTAATAAATAATAGGCATTCAAAATGATGGTCGTGGTTCTAGTGAAGAGATTGTAGCCACAATCTTGATCTTTATAGCTATGGTTGTAAGCTTCCATTGGCATTTAACCTTTTTTCTTAAAAAAAATAAGTGTATCTTGATTCCTGTCTATACCTATTCAATTAGTTCCTAGCAGCAGGTGTAAAACTGATGAGGTTAATGCATTATACTTTAATAGTAGATAGTTGTAAGTTTAACATGGAAACAAGTCAATTACATTTTCTCATACAAATTAGGTGCTTCCACAGTTGATCAACAGGACTTTTATATTTGAGGAGCATATGTTAAATGAGTGTTATTTCATTATTCTCCTAGCAATTGAAAAGATCAGTTCCAGAAACATTGTTCATGTCATCAAGGCTCATAAATGGAGATGCTTGGAAATAATAAAGAAAGATATGTCTGTTTAAATGTGTTGTGCATGTGTTTAATGTTGCTTAAGATTGAGGGAAAAAATGAAGTCATATGTGAAGTCATTAGAAATTTCAAATGTTGCAGTAAATATTATGATAAATGTGGGAAAGCATTCGTGCAACTACTAGTACAATTTAGCTTTTTCTTTTTTTTTTGAATTGTAGTTTTTTTTTAATGCATTAGTAAACAATTGGAGAAATTAATACGTTGAATTATCTTATTAAAGTTAACTAACCTACTTGGATCCCCGATATAATTTGAGACATTAGATAATAATGTTTTGATGAATTATTTTTAGAAAGATAATTCAAATAAAAGATGGGAAAATTAGCTCAAAGAGGAGCAAATAGAACAGGCAAGTTATCTATATTTAGAAACATTACCATGTAAAATACATCCAGAGCTTGGTTATAATGTTATTTTATGCTTTTAAGAAATAACAATATGATGAAGAGTAGCAACTTGCACCCCCAAATTGACTAGGTAAATTATTCTGCTGTGGCAAAATCATGGTGTAAATGTGATCAGATGTATGCCCAGTGAAAATATTGATCCACAAACACAATTAATATAGCATATACGCATTTTTTCAAATTATTGGTGAAACATTCTTTTTTTTTTTTTTTGGAACAAACAAAAATTTTGAATAATTTCTTAATTTGAGCATGCCATCCTTGTGCACCCCCTAGTTGGTGATTGTTTTTTTTTAATAATAATTTTATAAATTTGTCTAAACCAAAAGTTGTTGTACCATCAAAATTAACTGTTGATCGGATTTCAGATAAAAATGCAATCTTTGGTTAAAAGTTCTAGAAATCATTGTATTGGTCAGCAAAATATTCTGCTTTTACCAAACTTCGATAAGTGGATTTTCTTTGTTGAAGGTGGCATACCAGGAAAATTATTATTGATGGAATTGCAGATAAAATTAAAATGTTCCAGACATCATTAGTATTAATCAACATTAAACATGTTTTGCTTCTGTTGGAATTTAATAATTTGTTTGTTTGATTATTCCTAGTAGATGAGCTGGCCAAGGACATCAAGAAGCAACATCTATGCCTAAAATTTTGTAAGGTTAGCTCTTTTACTTGAACCATATTTGATGGGGTTCATGTAGGGTTGCAAATGAATCAAGCTGCTAACTAGGAGCTCGAGTTTGGCTCATTTAGGCTCCGCTCAGGTAGAAAATGAACTGAGCTCAAGCAGTTTTATAGCTTACACAAATGCGAGCTACTTGCAAAAATATATTGAAATTTAGCAGGCTCAGTAAAGCTCGGCTCAAACCCAACCTTGAACAACACCTGTACGTATCCAGCCAAGCACAAGCAGCCTGATTCTTAGCTCGGCTCAGCTCAGCTTTTCATGGCCCTAGGTCCATGTGCAACATTGACCATTCCAAGTTAGGAAGATGGAATATGGTGCCACAGCCTCAAGCATCATCTTGGCATCCAGGAATGCATTTGGACACTTGGACTAACAAGCTAGCATCATGCTTCTTTTAGATCATTACACAATTATATACATTATGTTGTTATATGTTGATATGCCTGCATGATGGAGACTTAACCCAAGCAGATTAGATTCATCAAACATATAATTCTGATATTTACAAAAATGGGTCTCTACAGATGAACTGAAAAGTTTCTATTGTTGAAATCTGTTTAGCAAATTGGTGTGGTTAATGTTATGTAGTTTATTCTTTCAGTATTTTCAGTCAATATTGTTGATATTCTTTTGGGTTTGTATGACCGTGTATACATGTGGACAAAGTAAATAGTTGATTGAAGATCTCAAAATTCAAATTGGAACTAGTTTTTGCCATTTTTTATGTTTGAGTTTTTTGCCTGTGTTTTTGCTGCAGGTGTAACATAATTAATAACTGATTGCCCTTTTTCATGACTATATGCTTATGCAAGCGGGAGAGCTGCATTCCTAAAAGAGTACAGAGCTGCTGCACATAAATCCAGAAGAATATCATTTGTGAAGACAGATTGTTCATTCAGAAGAATTGCTGGAAGTTTTATAAAGTCATTGATGATTTTTTCAGCCTTCTCCTTATCAGGGTCCCACCCCAAAAAAAACTGGTCTAAGGCTCATAGTCTACATTGAATGGTGCAGATTGAATCTGATTATCTCTGGAATTTTTGTAATGCCATCTCAATTCTTATTACCATTGCCATTTGAAACTTGAGTTTGTGTTAGAGGTCCATCACAAGCATATTTTCTCTTCTTTCGTCTATGAGTGTGACCTTAGGTGATGTGTCTTTCAGCGAGTGAATTCGGCCATTTGCTGCTACACAACAAAGGAGGTGGAAATCATTGGCAATGGGTTGCCAATGATTTCCACCCTCCAGAGTTCATCTGATAACATTGATTCATCAATCCCTAAGACAACCATTAAGGAGTGGAGAACTTGGATGTGAAGTCCAAGCCCTATACTGAGCGGCAAGATGTTCAAGCTAGAGAAATTGAGGACAACAGATGAAATCTGTGGTGGATGAATTCAGCTTGATTGAAATAAACATCTTTTTGGTAAGATTGCTTTAAATGGATCACACATCTGAAGCCTGTATGCTGGAAGAAACCTACTTCCATACCCCAAGCAGCGTAACCATTGCCCAAGGATGCCATAATAAATGATGAAGATAAGATGACACCATGCACCCGTTCTTTCGTCGTTGGTCTAGATCAGGCCAGGGAAAGCCTCTTGATGCTAGGAAATTCTTTGGTATGCCCAAACATGAAGGTCTTCTTAATGACAAAATCTCTAATTACATTTCTTCACCCATAAAGTTTCGAACCTTATTTCTATTTTTTTTAATTGACTCTGATGGATTTGGAATACAATCATTTTAGCTTGGATTTAGGTTTGCAGGTTGAATGTACTATGAGAGATTGAAATCAGTAAGACAACCGTGGGCTAGAGCATAGAGAACTCAAACATAAGATGTCAAGTGACGGCACTAATTGTCGTGGATTGGACTTTGGATTTAATCAAATTTACTACTTACATTTAGGGTGTGTTTGGGATTAGGAATAATTTGGAATGAGAATCGAAATGATCATATTCCCCGGTGTGTTTGACACATTTGATATGACAAGAATCAGAATCGAAAAATTAATCAAATAGAGAGATTTTTGAAAAATCAATTCAATAGAGACTTCTGAAAAATCTAGTGGAATGGGATTTGAATGGTAATGAGAGAGCTAGGATTGGATTTTAGGGTATTGTAATATTTTCCATTCTTCCGTACAAATGAGAATGAAACTCCAAACAAACAGCCAGAGGGAGAGAAACTTAATTTCATTCCCATTCCTATTCCTAATCCCGTCTCCCCTACTCAAAGATGTCGTTGAAGTAGCGAGCATCAACAACTACCATCCTAGACCATCAGATAAACTTCATCCCATATCCGGATCCCATCTCCCCCTACTCAAAGATGTCGTTGAAGTAGCGAGCATCAACAACTACCATCCTAGACTATCAGATAAACTTCATCCCATATCCTGATTACAGAAGCTGGACAATCCAATGATTGGTTAATATTTGCAGCTTTCTGAGGACCTTAGGTCTCAGGAGCAGAGTCCAAATGAGCAATCTTTCCAACAATCCAGCACATTTAAGCTATGGTTAAATCCAGCTCCAGTTTGCAACACAAGCCATTTAACCTACTGCTGCCAGAAACAATCGAAGGAAGCGAAATTCTTTGTGCACCACACGCAGTGCGGAAAACCACGCACCATGCGCGGTGATTCGCTCTCGCGCGGCACCGGCAAAAAAAAAATTTTTTTTTCACCGATGTCTCTGGATCCGTGCATGCGCAAATCACCGAGCGCGGTGCACAAAGAATTGCTCAGGAAGCAAAATTCTTTGTGCACAAAGAATTGCTCGAAGGAAATCAGTTTCATCGACTCGATAGAAAGGGGCTATCAAAACGAAGCATGGGTGGGCCAATCTGAAAACAATCTCAAACCAATAAAGACAAAGCACATTCCAAGATTGCAACTTTTCAAAAACCAGAATCACTGCAAGAGGCTCCAATAAACGCTAATTCACATCTCATCTTTTCGTGAACAAGTCTAAACATTTTGGGTTAAGGAATGCCTGAAAGCTGGAATTCAGTCCCAACCTTGTAAGCAAGCTGTATACATACATCAACTAAATCCAAAAGAAAAGGAAGACACCTTTTACTCTTAAGCCACCAGCATGCTGGAGCTACCAATCTCCTTCATTAACTGCAGTCCAAGGGCCTCAACCAAGCACCATCCCTCTGCACAGACCAACTATTCCTGCTAAAAACCAATACTCAGTATAATCATATATAAATTTGTGGTATAATATTAACTTTCTGAAGGAAGGTGTCCAATCTTTATTCTCAAAATATTAACCTAAAGGACAAGAACAAGCAAGCAATGCATACACATGGCTCAGAGGAGCTAGAAGAATGGACCTTATCATTCCCCATGAACTCGAGACAGCATACAAAAAATATTATAGTCCATTTCTGCACTGATGGAAGTGAATTATGGCCAAAGGTTGGGAGGGGTTTCGTCTCTTGGTTGTGTTACAGTTATTGCCATTTCATGGACTAGCCTTTCAATTGTAAATACACCAAAGGATACCAATTGTTGGGATATACCGACTGACTCTGACGCCGATTGATCGTGACGCCGACTCACCAACGGATCCCGATGCCGACTCACTAACGCTGACTCACCGACATCGACGAACTGGCACCAACTCCTCTGCAGATCCTGATACCGACCCATCTCCGAGATGGACCGACCGACTTTGTCCGACTGATAACGGGCGACGCTGACAGCGACTGCCGATGATGTCCGACCTGGGCGTGTCGGCCCAACTGACCAACGCCGATCCTATCGTCCGAAAGCCGACTCCATGCCGGTGGGACATCACCGACTCTCCGTCGGGTTGAACGACTAACGTTCGACTTCTACAGATCCTCTGGACGTCGACCGTGCTCTGGAGTCGCCACCCGACAATCAAGTCTCGACGTATAGTCGGCCAGCCCTTTCAAGCAAGCCGGACGACTGGCATGGGCTGCTGTCCTGACAAGGACATGTTATACGACCGCCAGAGGGCATTGCCCTGCCAGGGACCTGGGGCGCTGTCCTGCCAAGGACATGCATTAATTCCTAGGACCTGTCAACCCATCGACGACATGGCAACCCCCGGCGACATGACAGCCCCCGGGGTCGTGACAGCCCCCGACGATTTGACAACTCTACAGTTGTCTACATCACTGACGGCGGGACCATACCGTCTCCTACTATAAAACGGGGTAAGGCAATAGTTCGAGTTAAGCTGAGCAAACCCACCAATCTCCCGGCGGCTCGTCACCGCTGAGTCTTCCTGATTCCTCTTTGCTGTTGCCTAGTCTCCTCTCTGACTTGACCGTCGGAGGATCCCCGCCAGAGGGCCTCCCCGGTCTAAGTGGACTTCCCTTGCAGGTGCTCGTTTCCGGCGCCAGGCGATGAGGGGATTGGCCGCAACAGGTTTGGCACGCCAGGTAGGGGGGGATCGACCACCACAGAGCTTTCTCTCCGAGATGACAAGAACCAGGGCTCAGCGATCGAGAGCCACCGGGTCGGCGAGGCGTTCTTCCCGCCAGAAAGAGGCCTCCCCTTCACTCCCCGCGGCGGAGCCCAGCTCTCCGCATCCGGCAGTGACCACGGAGGTGCAGATCGCGGCAATCGTGCGGCAGATGACCGTGTTGACGGACGCGGTCAAAAGCCTTCAGCAGCAGCCCGCCTGTTTGCCGCACTCACCGGCGGAACCGCCGACGGTGAACCCCATGCCATCCAGGGGTAGCCGTCGACGTCCGCATCGCTCTCCGTCTCCTCCTCAGGAGCAGCTGTCCCAGCATTCCCTTCGGAAAGGGGAGAGGCAGCCACGGCATGATCGGTCTCAACGTCCTTCTCCTTTCCAGCTCGAGCGAGCGAGGAAGGAAAGCGGCCGCGGACACCGTCTACCTCCCCTCGGATTTGTCGGGAGATTCGACTCCCAGAGTCTCCCAGCACTGACGGATGGATGACTATGAATGAAGGTTCGAGAAAATCGACCGTCGGCTCG
>KE504864.1:668588-681788 GCA_000441515.1 Elaeis oleifera
CCGACTCACTAACGCTGACTCACCGACACCGATGAACTAACACAACTCCTCTGCAGATCCTGGTACCGACCCATCCCCGAGATGGACCGACCGATTTGCCCGACTGATAACGGACGATGCTGACAGCGACTGCCGATGATGTCCGACCTGGACGTGTCGGCCCAACTGGCCAACGTCGATCCTACCGCCCGAAAGCCGACTCCATGCCGGTGGGACATCACCGACTCTCCGTCGGATTGAACGACTAACATCCGACTTCTACAGATCCTCTGGACGCCGACCGTGCTCTGGAGTCGCCACCCGACAATCAAGTCCCGACGTATAGTCGGCCAGCCCTTCAAGCAAGCCGGACGACCGGCATGGGCTGCTGTCCTGACAAAGACATGTTGTACGACCGTCAGAGGGCATTGCCCTGCCAGGGACCTGGGGCGCTGTCCTGCCAAGGACACGCATTAATTCTAGGACCTGTCAACCCATCGACGACATGGCAACCCCCGACGACATGACAGCCCCCGGGGTCGTGACAGCCTCCGGCGATTTGACAACTCTACAGTTGTCTACATCACTGACGGCGGGACCATACCGTCTCTTACTATAAAACGGGGTAAGGCAATAGTTCGAGGTAAGCTGAGCAAACCCACCAATCTCCCGGCGGCTCGTCACCGCTGAGTCTTCCTGATTCCTCTTTGCTGTTGCCTAGTCTCCTCTCTGACTTGACCGTCGGAGGATCCCCGCCGGAGGGCCTCCCCGATCTGAGTGGACTTCCCTTGCAGGTGCTCGTTCCCGACGATCAGGCGACGAGGGAATTGGCCGCAACACCAATCATACACACATAAAGATTGTCATACGTACATGGCCTGTGCTTTGATGCTAGGATGGTTAAGGCAAGGAAATGAATTAGGAAGGTTTTAAGATTTGCACAAACTGGGTAAAAACGTTGTGTTCGGGGACGATCTACTCCCATTTGCTCATCTTTCATTCCTTTGTTTACTAGACCAAAGGAGGCCTTGGCATCCAACGCAACATGAGGATGTGCATTACAACCCATGTTCCACCAAGTGAGAAAAAAAAAAATTCACATTAGCAGGGAGGTGACATTGCTAGATATCCACATTTTGATTAAAAGTCATCTACACATGAGATCAGATCAAATTTCAATGGTGAAGCCAGACATAGGCGGATCATCCTCCCAGACGATCATGCAAGTCACTCGAAAGAGCGCAGTTTGTCGTTGAGCTTCTAAGAGGAATACTGCTTTCTGGAATGGAAAAGATAGATTTCCCCCAAAGTTCTTACGCTGTATATTCTACGTACCGAATAGCCACCGTTTGTTAAGATCGAAGAGCGTAACGGGTTTTGAACAGCATAGGACAAGACGTGATGAGATTGACACTTTATCCACCCTTTTTACCAAAATACTTATCTACATATTTTAATCAAAAAAGATATGGTTTGGAAAATGGAACCATAGGTGTCAGCTAAAGAATGGAACAGATTTGGAGTACTAACTTTTTATAATATAATATTGGACCGAAGAATCAAAAGGATAAAAATAATAATAGGCAGAAAGTAGGCGGATCTTCGACCTGTCCCAGTACCAACTCTCGTTTGCAAATGGCACGCTCCACCTGACAGTTCTTCCTCCGTAGAATTTCTTTTGTTCTTCCGTCTCCACCACCATATACGAGTTCTTTTTTTTTTTTTTCCTACAAACAGATGGTCACATTATTATAATATACAAACATCCACAAGTCCAATCATCAGTGTGCTTCCTAGAAGACTTGCCGAACAGACACTACGATAAAATAATGAAGGACCAAATGTCATGGGAAAGCGGATGAGTCTCTTGCTAGTTCGTATCATTTCGAATCCATTCAATGACAGTATCAGAATATTTTTCGATCAAAATTTTTTGAATCAGATGTCATAAAGAACAGATGAACCTTCAACTACTTCATGTCATCTCGAATCCAGTTAATGACAATTGTAAAATCTTTCTCAACGAGAATCCTTTTCATCCACAGTTTTTTTCTCACATATAGAATGCTCGTCTAAACAGCACAAAACCCAGTTCACAAAACCCAGTTCTAAGAACGGAAGGCTCATAGAGATAGGACCTCTCTTTAGATGCAGTGGTTGCAGAGAAATATCCAAGTCTGTATAAAGTTCGAGCCTCCTTTCTCTTCTAACCTTTGTTTTCTAGAGCACCAGCCCAAACCCCAGGCCTTGGTTCAAGCAATGCCCTGTATTTAGGGATTTGTCTCACCCACCTTCTCACCCACCTGATGGCAAGCGTAGGAGTTGCTTCCCTTTGCTGGAACACAATAAAGTGAGTCCATCCTGATTATGGACGCACACCTGATTAAGAGGATTGTTCATGACAATGATATATTTCAAAATTAATCCAGCACCCAAACAGTCACTGGATTATACAGCACAAGACATATCTCTAGCATCCTAAACAAGTATACTGAGGAGATTGCTAGTAATTTCTACCATTTACTCTGTTCACTAGGAGGATTCAAGTGGTATTCGATTACATGAGACGAATACATTGAGGTTAGTAAATCATGCAACAACTAGAGTAAAAAGGTGAACAATGAATCATCTGCTTTGAAACGGGAGGCTGATGCAATAATTATTGGAGCCTGTAACAACTATAACAAAAAAGAAAAAACAAATTGATTATTGTTTGTGATAAATTGTACAGACACGGCATCGAGATCTACAAGAAGATTCTCATCTCCCTTCGCTTCCAAAGTGTGCTCTTCCTGAGCTCGGCTCGCCAATGGATACTGATGCTAGTGACTTGGTAGCCCATGTCTTTGCATTCATTGCGCCTTTGCTTCTTTTGCATGGATTCAGCCTGCAGAAAACCTGTTTGGCTTGCTCAAGATATGCCTGGGAACAGTCCCACAAACTCATTAAGCTTGCAAACCTCATGCACCTCCTCCATGCACGGTTTACACATGCATTAAGCTTCGGAAGAAGAGAGTAGAGTAACCTCAAAAGCAGAAAAAAGGTAGCCAGAGTTAGGTATGTATTTTGCTGTCGCAACTTTTCTGGTGTCCTTGACCAAGAATAGGGACAGGTTTTCTGATTAGTTTCTTCCTCAAACTCAACAAGGCTTGATGAGCCAACAGTTACTTCCAGTGAGCTTGCATACAGTGGTTCAGGCTTAATGCCTAGAACAAGTCAAATGCACATTAAATGTATCATCATTCTAAAGAAGGAAAATCAAGCTGGAAATGTATGTCATACTTTTGTATCCTACTGCATTATCAAGTTTTTTTGATGAAATATTGCATTATCAACTTGCAGTTATCCAGTCTTCCATTTTAATAAAATGGTTCTGGATAGCTCCTGTTGTCTGAATATGTATCAATAATCAAGATAACAATTGTAACTTTAAAAAGCATTGCAAATTTTGAGGATTGTTCATTCATGCATGACTGAATTAGGAAAGTATGCTTAAAAGAATGGTCTCAAACATGTTAGGCTGCACTTTGCTGGTCATCTAGTTTGTGTCGCTTGATGTTTTTTGACTATTTTCTAGGTAAGGCAAGCTGGTTTCTTTTGTGTTAGATAATGTAGACTGTCTGTTTTATTATCTCCCAGCTGCTGCACATAGCCTAATTTCTTTTTCTGTACTTCTTTCTTTCTTCTTCTTTTTATAACCCTTTTGTATCAGTTTCTAAAGTTTCTGATATCTACTAGTAAACATCATCAAGAAGCTTGAGTAGAATATCATTGTCTAGATTTCTAACTTGAACAAAGAGGCCAGTTGAACCATGGTCAATAGGGATGCAAAGTGGAGTTACAGTTGTGACCTTCCCCTTGAAGATGGGGAAAAAGGTTGTCTTGATTTCCTGCAAAGCTGTTGTGAAGCTTTATTTTAACAGTTACCCTCTTCCCAGCATGAAGTTGCGGGCATTTATCAGTGTAATTAGAGATCAATAAAAGAAGATTCTGATGGTGGTCTCAAATCCTCCAGTTGTGAAACAATCAACAGAAGTGAAAACTCTGGCATTGCAAACTATCAAAAAGGTTCATAAATAGCAAGTGATAACAGATACCTGCGGAGACATGTACTTAAATGGAAATCCAGTTTTAACCTCCAAAGCACACCAATGGTCTAGCCTGTAAGTTTTGCCTTACTCAGTACTTATCAGGATTTTCGTAAAAAAATGCTGCAGTCAGGGACTCCTTACATTTCTTTTGCTCTCAAAACATCAATTACAATGGTGTGTTGCACATGATAAGGGAAGATATCTAGTTTACTGAAAAATAGCCAAAGGCAAAGATCGAAAACATAAATGTCACATGAACACAATCATGATCAGGACCTAACATACATGTTAAATTTCAACAGCAAACAAGTTGAATGGAAAACCTAGAATAAAGTTCCTTTCAACACTGACCTTATAATAGATACCAAATGAAAATAGATGCAAAAATTTAAAGTAATCAGAATGTAAACTGAACAATAGATACAAAAATTCAGAAATAGTCAGAACGTAAATTACCTGTACTATCACTGTAGAAAGCTACAAGAGAATTGGTGCTTCGCAATCCATGATACCGCACCCGATAGGTACAATTCATAATAAAGAGGGTTGGAAACCCACGGACACCATACCTTGAGAGTATGCTGCAATTACATATATCAGTCATCTATGAGGATTCTACATCCATGTAAATCTAAGCCCACAGATAGATTCCAGTGCAAACCTTTGCCTGATTAAAGATTCTTCAACTGCAAAATGATGAACAGTGGGGTACAAGGAAGACAGAACATTGAAGCTTGGTCGGAATACTTTTGAGAAAGGACACCAAGAAGCATAAAAAAGCACAGCCACGGATGCCCCTTGCTTTCTGTAAATTAGCTGTAATGCTCTCGACAATGCATGCTCGTCCCCCTTGAGACGTTCACCCCATAAGCAATGCATCAGAGTTCCATATAGAGTGAAAGCATTCTGCTATCTACCAATATACCAAAGCATCTTTAACCCTACTAATCAAAAGACCACCAAATCAAATTATATGGAGAACAAGAGGAGACAACAAAACCTGCAGACAAACTACGGTGTCGCAACATGAACACCCAGAGTCTGTAACTATCCTGAATTAGTAAACCTTGGAGATAAGAAAATGTCATGATATGGATCATTAAACCACATCATCCTCCCAGCAATCCAGAATATTGTAACTGATTTTGATGCTCCCAATAGTCCATATACTGAACACCATATGCTTATTACTTGTCTAATGATTATGGTTATGTAAATGTATTTGGAAGAATATAAGACATCTAACTGTAATTTTGTATTTGGAAACAAATTAGTCATGAACTAAAACATTGAATCTTATTATAGTTTTTCTCTCTGGCCAGATCAGATTAGCCCAAACTAATTTAAAAATCAATTGTCTCCTCAGGTCGTTACTAAATTGAGGATTATGACTATATCTTCATTGACTATCCCTTCTGGAGGGAGGTGGGACTTCCAATAAAGCAAAAATGCAAACCCCCAATGATATCAGTGAAATATATCTTCCACCCATTTTTATCCTTTTCCAAGTGCACACAGAGCTGTTGCTAAAGAGGCATGTATTAAAGAATATGGATGGCCACTGATATAAGATCCTAGAAGGAAATGCAAATAGCATTTTATTACATGTGAGCTCATGCAATCTGTCAGCCTGTTAGATCACATGGTAATAGGTACTATTACACACTACAAAGCAACTCTAATAGAGATGTTAGATTTTCTAAATATTTCAAATTGCAAGTTCTTTAAACACAGAATCTAGCCAGAACTAGCTTGCCAAACCTACTAAATAAAGCTAAATGTGGCTGGCTTTACAGTTACAATATGAGTAGCATGCAAGCAGAAACTCGTGGAAAACAAGTAATAGAGTTGAATGCTTGAGAACAGATTAACTGAGAACACATTCTGCCACGAGTGACATGAAAGAGATCATGAGGAACACTGTGCAATCATGAATGTGGTACCAGTAGTGCATCCCAGTGTCCCTGGCGAGGGTAGAGAAGGTGGATAACAGAAAGATGAGCACAAAGAGAGAATCAACTACATTACATAAAAAGACCAAAAATAAAATAAAATAAATAAAACTTTGGTCTTGATGTCACAGTAAGAACCTTCAAAGAAAAGAAAGGAATAAAGCAACTACAATGCACTGGGCATCAGAAATTCAAAACATCTACTTCATCATGTTATGAACTGAAGCAACCAGACAAAGTAAGAGAGAATAGAAGCAAAAGCATTAGATATTTAATCAAAATTCATAGAATGGAAAAACTTAAGTCCAGTAAAATTAGGTAATGCATGTCTCCTTAAACATGATTGTCAGACTAACACATTACCGAACCTAAGCTGACGTCAACTCCTTTTACTATAATACTTCTTACATCTCCCACTAGAGTAAGCCATGAAGGAAAGACCAGACATATGATGAGGAGTGAAAAGATTTAGAGATAATTAAAATTCAAAGAGTTTTCTTGAAGAGTGAGCATAATCTGAAAAAATGTATAGGGAAGACATAGGAAGTAAATGGCTTAACAGGAAGACTAGCTTGACATTAACGGCGGACATATAATGCTCTATGCTTCTTTCAAAAAAAAAGGAGGACTAGGCTCAGAGTTTTTCTTCCCCAGTTGATATGTTTATTTGTTGCACAAAAGAAACCAATATAAATCCCGACACACCTGTTAATCTTGGTTTGAACTATGTTATATGTTTGCAGGCATTTTATAGACAAGCATCGGTGCATCACTGATTACATCAACAGAGGTTACAAATATGAGTGCTTAAAGCACCAGCGCATCCTGTCTTCTTTTGACTTTCAGCAGCTTTGCTGCTCTAACAAACAGGTCATATTGATTGGTTGAAAGGCCTGAAAGAGAACATTGTTCAGGAGGATGATACCTGTTGGTACCAGATTTCAAAAATTAGTACACCCTTCAAGGAAGGACAAGAACACCCCCTTGTTCGTCCATCACATTATTCAAATTCCAAAAAAAAAATCAATATTGCTATTTATGGCAACAAAGAATAAACCTATCACTATATTTTTTCCTTTTCCAACTTCTTCTTCCAGGTGCAAGATAACTCCAAGGGCGTGTGGTTTTTTTTTCTACCAATTCGAGCCCTCCCTTCACCCTATCCATGATGTCCAAGTTAATTCTTAATTATGGGCTCTCTATTTTCTTTTTGTTCTACTAGAATTCTCCATTTTCTATATCTTATTTTTAAGTTAAAAACGAGACTCCTTTTAGAAGGATTGCAAGATTACTTCAATGATATATATTTCAATGTCTAGGGTTAGATTGGGATCCAGTCATATGTCCTAGAGGGGGTTTGATTGGATTGGATCATAGATGATTGTAAGACATTCTCTAATTTCTTCAAAAATTTAAAATATAAAAGAAACATGAAAGAGTTAGTTATAAATTAGATGGATGAAAATAAAGGTCATAAATATACCTAGTTTCAACCATCATAACAGATATTTATCATGTCCAATGAAACAATTGCCATGTGTAGTTAGTCGGGGCACTTACATACACCCTGTTAATTCAATTATCCTTTTACATAGAATATCTGTAGGAAAAAAGTTGTAGAAATATGAAAATATTCCTCCATAAAGTTCAAACCTTCTGTTTCTTCACATTTTAGAAGCCAGAAAACCTAATGAACAAGCTAATTTGATGTGCTAGAGCTAATCAGAAGTAATTAAGTAATTCCTAAAGCCATAAAATTTACTAAATTATATTCAAAGAGTTTCCATGAGATTTAATATGTAAATAACATGATCAAGTTGATCCTATGAACCAAGGGATTCTACGATGCAAAATGTGGGTAGAACTTGTGATCCTAGCTGATCCCAATCCAAGGATGAGATTACATCATTTATGATCATTTTGATCCAGATAGTAAGATTCAAACAGTGGACTACTAACAGCATCAGATACCTGTTATCCGAATATCACCTTTTCCTTGAAAGTGAATAGAAATTCTTTCTTGTAATCATAATTACTGACTATTCTTGACCAGCTTTATGAGCCCTTCTACATCAATTATTTCTTTAAAGGTTAAAACAGTTATTACTAAAACAAATTGCATTTCTTTTTGTTGCAGATGTCCATACGGACCATACCATTCTGGCAGTTTCTTGGCCAACTGTCCTTAAAGCACACAATGACTGCACTTCCTCTAACACACAAATCCCTTATCCCGGCATTCCTACTTTTACCATGTATCAACTTACCTAAGATTCTCAGATTTTGAGTAATCTGCCATGCTCTTATAAGAAAGATCCCACCATATTACACTAAAATTTATGCAAGACTGTGAAACATCAAGCATACATTTTTATACTAAAATGGCTGCGACTCCACATAATCACCACAACCATACCCACGAATCGTAACCAATCCATCATTTTCTCCATACATAAGCCCTATCTTCGCCGTTAAACTCTCCTACTATTCGGCTTTTATCTTACACCTTTTTCCTTCGAGAAAAGTTCCTCCTCTCACTGGTTACTCCTTCCCTCAAGCCACCCGGCGATTAAAATATCATTTTTTATCCTTTAAAACCTATTTAATCACCCAACAATTCAGATTATTTGCAGAAGAAAGCAATAAGACGAGATTGCATCCATGGACGAGGGATGCAACTATATGCATAAAATCTCAATCCTTCGAAAATTATGCAGCAAATTGGATCTAATTTCTCTCCGGAAGATAGAAAGGACGCATGAAACTGAAGCAGAAGTTAAAATCTGAGATGTCACCTCGATGACGTTGCTCGAATGCTCATTATGGGCCGGAAAATCCACGGCTGCACACGAATTCCGATGCCCGAGGATCGAGTCGCCGGCTAAGACCCTGGGGCGGAGGCCCACTGTCGGCAGCGGCCCGCAGGCGTGGCCTCCCGGCAGCAACGCCGCTCCGAGGGCCAGCAGGAGAAGAATCCCCCCCGTCCAAACCCCCGTTCCCATGGTTCCCAACGTAGCAGCGCACAGAGGGCGAGCAGGAGAGAAGGAAACCTTCGATCGAGGGTTTGGATGAGAAAAACAAAGGAGAGGAGGAGGAACGCACGCGCTAGATTTTGGAGCTCTCATCGCCATTCATGGCGGTGGAGAGCGAAAGTGAAGGATTTTTTCTGCTTCCTTTTTTTAATCTCTTGTCTTCCAACAAAGTGGAGAGCGAAGACGAGGCCCAGCCCGGCGTGGACGCGGACCTGGATATAAGTTGGGTTGGTCTGGCTCCAGAGCAATCGGGTGGAGGACCACGTTATTGGGCCTAAATGTGGGAGACTGAGGTTGGTCCAGGTTGGGTTGGAAAATTATTAATTTGATTCAAGTTGAAGGCTTCAGGGATCCGGGATGGCGAGGTTGGTAAGTGTAGGTTGGAAAATGTTAATCCGATTTAAAGTGGATATGCTAACTGTCTTTATTCCTCAATAATAGTTGGGTAAAATCCAGGATTCTAGAATCATTTTGACCTTGAGAAAATGACAATTGGAACCTTTGGGAAATTTTGGGTTGGGCAAGTGACATTGCTAACTTTTGTGTCCAACTAAGTCAATCATAGCCTACCGTATAGCCTTTCTTATTACCGGACTTAGAATGTGATTAGGGATGGCAATGGATAACTGTGCACTCCATTCAACTTATTTCAGCCTATTATAGATAGAGCTATAATATTTATTTAGCAAAATGATCAAGTTCGGACCTACATGTTTGACCTATTTAATAAATAGATCAGATTTAAATTGATAGATTTTTGATCTATCATGTATCTGATCTAATGTTTTATCTGATCCGATCCAATTGCCACCCTTAAATATGATCTTTATATTATCTAATTCTCAAATCAAAGTGATCGAGGGTAAATAAGCACCATGGATTTTGCGGCATATTTATTTCTTTTGCAAGGCTGAAATACTGATATTTTGGGGTCATTCGATTGGGGATAATCTAGCATAGGAAAATAATTTTCATATCAAATTATCATGTTTGGGATGAAAAAGGAAGAAAGAGATGGTAAAAAAGTTGGTAGGCTTCATGTTTATTTTTGGAGAGAGAAGGTAAACAAATATTATGGGGTTGGTATTTGATAAATTCTAAAATGACAGTAATCCATATTTGATAAAAATATCTTAATAAAGCTGTATATGTAATTATTGAATTTGTTCTAATGTCTTTATAAATTCGTTCAATAAATTTTTTTTAAAAAAAAAAATTAAGATAGAGATGGTATTATATAAAAGTTTATATAATTATAATCATTATATAAAAATTTATTGAAGATGATAATACTATCTTTATATTAAAAAATTATTTTTATGTCCAAAGATATATTTATAAATTTGATCATATTTTAATGTAGATTTATCTCCAACCAAATGTAGTAATTTTTTTCAATATCATTTTTCGAAGTAATTTTTTCACCAACTAAATATAATAAAATTATTTTTTTATAATTATCTTCTTAGATAAATGATTCTCAGGAATTAATAAATTATCCTGTAATTTGATATACCCAATCAAATGGATCCTTCATAATTAGTTATATTCCTATGGTTTTTTAAGAAATTGAAATCAGCCAGGTCTCATTTAGGCTTATCAGGGAAGGAAAGAGTCACCTATTTCCAGCTACCAGAGAAAACCGTCAATGGCCAATGCGCGGAGACGGTGTTTTCACAATTTACCAAAGGGTTGGATACGTTTATAGAAAAGATCGTAGCACTTCCGTATAAACATCCTAATATCTCTTCTAATTTAACTGTAGGATGGGCTTTGATAAAGTTTGTACGTCTTGTCTCTTGTGAGATAATAATATCTAGTTAGAATTCATTTGTTATTTGACCTTGGAATGGACCTCCGTAACTGCGTTGATTGGGGCGACCAGATTCATTGTATGCAAATTGCGTAGGCCTTGCAAGTCGAACTCGAACCGGTCCATAATCTGACCCCAAACTTGCATCTAAATTGGTCCGACAAGATCCATTGTATTCTGGGTCCACCACACATAATTATTAATTAATTACTCCGAACTATTATTTATATAATCCAAAAACCATATTTCTTTCAAATGAAACTATTCGTGAAAAAAAGAAGCCGCACGGATAATGGAAAAGGGCATTTGTGAAAGCATGAGCCCTTTGGCTAGTTGTGTGCATGAAAGGATGAAAGAGTCCCACACAAGAAACAAAGACCATCCTCATATTACACTCCTTGAAAGCGCTTGATTCATGATATTAGAATACAACCCTGCCACCCCCACTACATGGGATTGACGCCTTTTTGGGATGGCTTTGGCTTACAAGTCTAGAAATTTAGAAAAGAAGAGTTGGGGCTGATTGTATTGGCAACACATTTAAGTGGAATCTGAGTCGATCCTCTATGGTGCTTGTTTGTACTGCAGGGAGCTATATATATATATATATATATATATATGCTGGATAGTCGTTATGTCACCTATCTTGGGAGATTGATGGCTATGTTTATCTTAGGAGTAAAGATGGTTGCATTGAGGTGCCAAATATGGTGGGTTGTTCGGAAAAGTAATAGCCATCCGTCTCCTGAGATGGATGATATGGTAGCTACCGACGTATACATAGCTGTCTATGAATAGGCATCGTTGAGAATCCCGACTCAATTTAAGTGATGTTACTATGGATGGAAGATCAGAAGTCAAGATGCTGCTGGTCCAAATACAAACAAGCTAATGAGTAAATCAAGTTTACAATGAGTTAATAGGTAATTCTGCACACTTTTTCCATACCTCAATAATGATTCTAATCTACGCTAGTTTGCTTATAGTCAATTCGGAGTTCAGATGCCAACCAAATTTATTGTTGATGAAGAAGTAAGCTAGGATCAAAACTATGGAATTAAATAAATAAATAAATAAAACAATGCATGGAGTTTACCGTCTCTTTTATTTAGTCCAAGATGATTTTTTTTAGGAGACAAGGAGGCTCAATTATCCAAATCCAATTACTTGAGATACACAATCTAAATCTCAAGTCCAAGTCTTTGATTGTTAAATGTTAGGAAGTCACCATTTGGATAAGCTCTAATTTACTTCCATTCAAACATGTTTCAAAATTGGACACGATCTAATTCAAACCAAACCAATTGCAGAATTTTCTTTGTTCTAGAATGAAAACCCAGACCGAGGAGAGACTTTTGCTGGCAAGATCTAAACAATTTGTAGCTCTGATCGTTTATAGGCAGTTGAGGGAATTAAGCTAGTTTGAGCTGATTGGGGACCTTAAAAGGAGGTGAGAAGACCTTGAAAGACTAACATTATGTGAGCCCGAGAGAGGACAAATCAGAAGAGGATATATGCCCGTCCCAAAGGTTGCAATCATGAAGGTCGGGCGTTTGCCTTCCTACCTCCTAAGCCCTCCCCCTCATTCTATCCAAGCCGTCTAAAAGGAGAGAAATTATTGCATGCACCAGGTGCAAGCGAATTAAGGCAAATCTCGGAGCATATGCATGGTGGATGATAGCATGCGACCGGAGAATAGGTAAAATACAAGAGTAGCGTGGCATATTATCTACCGTGGGTTTGATGCGGTCTAATTACACCTGGTACATGCAATACAGAGGCCTAAAAGGATGGGACCATTTCCAAATGGGCAGCTTAGGTGGCGTATTCAAAGTCCTCTTACATGAAGCCCTAAAGCAAGTCGCATAAGTGAAAAAATTATTGGTTGAATCTACCACATCACTTTGGATCAGTTCAGCCAATACTTCGCATGCTAGATGGAGCGAAAAATCACCGATTTTCACTAAATCAATCATGACTTTTTCCTTTTGCTTTCATCGACATAGAAGCCATGGGCAGATGTGGAGAGGCAATGGAGGCCACTAGTGTGGTAGCCGATATCGCCTCAAATGAGCCACTGCAAGATGGAGTAGGATGCCCATCAAGCGGCATTGGAGGGGCATAGATGATGATCAACATGCCGAAGCCTCGTTAGAGGCTACGTAGGCCGTCTGATTCAAGGATCTTCTTAAAGGTGCCCATCCTGTCGAGGTACCTCACAGCACCGATGCCACCTTAGATCATGAGGTTTGATAAGTCATATATTTTTATATTTATTTTAAATATTTTTGATAATTTATAGTGTTAACATCTTCTAAAAAATCTAATTTCAT
>KE504864.1:711216-721299 GCA_000441515.1 Elaeis oleifera
GGTAGACAATTCAAAACTAAAACAAATAGATCACCATACACACACACACACACACACACACACACACAATCCAGCATTTACAGAAAATAGTAGTCAAATGAGATAATTAAACAAAACCAAGCGTCCTTCACTGCTACTGATCATATTAGCAAATTTTCCCACATCATGGGTGACATTATTCTTGACTCTATACTTGCTCAACTTAAACATCAATACTCTGGAAACTAATTCCTATACTCTAACAGGAATGCTTCTAAATACGATTTGACATCAGAATTTGTCCTCTAATAAACTAAATGGCTATTTTGCTCACAGAGTATTTTCAATCACTTACATTTTCATAACTATGTAGCTGATTATATTAAAAAACATTCAGTCAAGCTTGGTTGACTAGGATTATTGTGGCCCAGATAGATTGCAGAAAGAGTAAATAGGAGATTCATACAATCAACCAAGAATAGTAAATTCAGAGCAATTATATAAGTTAATACAAACCTTTCTTCTCCCAGTCAATCTCACATCTTGCACAATGCACAATATCAAAGGAGAGGTATGGATATGGCAACTGTTTTGATGCAAAAGAACCAATCATAGCAGGCATGCCTCTTTCAAGAGTAATTTGGACTTGACTTCCAAAGCGCTCATAGTTGGCAATACACATAGTCAGCAACTGTCTGGAGATGAGGTGTGCTCCAAAGCTACCAAAGCCACACCCGATATCTAAGACAGTTCTAATCTGCAACGTTATAATTAAAAGTAATCCAGTTGATATTGTATATATAGGTGAATGTAATAAAGAAAATTAGATAATTTTCCAAAGATTGATGGTTCATACGTTTGAGGATGAAGTGATGAACCTTCCTGGAATCCAAAACTACATCTAAATTTAAGCAGCTACAGCAAGAATCAAATATGAAGAAATGTTTCATGTTAAGCATAAAACAGAAACATGTAAGAATCTTGTTCGATTAACTGATCTGGGTTTAAGAAATAGTGTCCAGTTCAATTTACATAGAAGTTTCTTGTTGAGGTCTAGAACCAGTTTCAACCTTAACTGAGATCGTCTCAGAATTGATTAAAGTCAAATTTAGCATAGTCAAGATTTTGGAAATATAATGTGAGGTTGGTCACATGAATCCATTACACCAAGCACAAAACCATAAATATTTTGCAGTATTGAACACTGAAATAGACTGGACGAGTTTTCATTCTAAAGGAATTTTGCCACAGATATTATACACATTCACAAAACATACAATATCAAATGATGAATGTATCTAAAATTAAGATGATATGATAGATGATTAAATCATTAACAGTAAATATATTATTTGCATATCATGTAAATGTCATCTTTGAAACTTAAAAAGGGTGTACCAGTGCACGAGGCTCCCCCACTCTGTGTCTGGGAAGGGTCAGATATATCCAAATTTACCCCCATATGCAAAAAGGCTGTTTCCATATTTCAAATCCATGACACCCAAGTCATAGTGGAGCAACTTTATTGCTGCACCAAGACCTACCTCATCTTTGAAACTTAAAAAAGCTGCAAATTCATGAAAAGGCATAATTTTGTAACCAAAAATATAAAATGATAAGGAGAGAATTGGGAGATGTAGGAGGCTTTGGAAAATAATGGATAGAAAAAATACAGGAATAGAAGAAAAATCCAGAGAACAAGAACACAAGGCAGTGATCATTCTAAGAAAATCATGAAAGTTTGCATATCCAGTAAATATGTATATTTTTCCCTAGAAATCTTATAAAAAGATATCATCTAAGGAGAAAAAAGTAGTAGTTGAAAGGAAATTAAATAGGTCCTCATTTTCTTCACAAATGGGTAGAGTCATAATTAATCACCAATAAAAATCAAGGTGGCTAAAACAAGGTCTTTGGTTTTTGATGGCAAATAATTTCATTAGCTCATGGCAATTGAAGTTGTAATAATCATCACATGCAGATAGCATGCATGGAGGAATTGTTATAGTGATAGTTTGATCCCAAGGAGCTATGAATATAAGATTACAAGATCAAATACCTGACTGCTTTCAAAATCAAGAAAAGAACCAACAATAAATGTAAAATGAGTTTAACAAAAATAGAAGGAGCTCGTGTGATCTATAAAGGAAGTGCAAATTCACACTGTACTTCAAAACAATCTGAAAGCATAAAACGTAAACCACAAACTAAAATTCAGTCCGAAGTATAACCCATCAGATCATTCTTTCTCATATAATTTCGATACTTTCCCACAGAATGTAATATCATCAGAGTAACATAATTAGACTCAAAAAAAAAGAATTGTTGCATAACATTCATATAGCACTTAAAGTTAAACAAGCACCATTTAGAAAGTACCATTATCATACATTCAAAGTAGTTTCAGTAAATTAGCTTTTTGATAAATCCAAATATTTATTCTGCTCTTTACTTTCTGTTATAACCATCTACAAACTGAATATCTTGATTATTTTTAAGGACCAAACAGTGACCTGTGATTAGAAAAATTGTACTCACCCCTGCTTCATTAAAATTAGACCCATTTTTCAGCCCAATCATCTCCGCTATCTGATGTGAATAATCTTCCACTCCATCAACCAAAAGGGAGTCCGAGCGAAATGAGATCTGCTCCTCTTCCACCATCATCCTGCAATCCAACAGCTCATATGCTAAAACTGTCAAATATAACATAGAAATAAGCCAATTAAGAAACAATGGAGCCACTGAACCTCTTTGTCAAGCTCCCAGAGGAGAACTCGAACCCGGTGATCTTCACATTCTCCTTCCAAATGAAGTCTCTCCCACTGGGCCACCTAATGGGAATTCTATAATTCCTCGGTGGCAGAACTAAACAGCCATGATCCTCGGCAGACTCCCGAACACACTTGCGCTCATACTCAATTGTTCTATCTGGATCACCGGAATCCAAACTCTCCGAAACATTGTTGTAACATGGGACATAATCCTCATACTCAGATGAGCAGAATTCAAGCTCCCTCAACTTGGTGGAACCAAATGAAAGCTCACCAATCTCCGAGAGGTCTGAGACAAGAAGCTCTTGTAGACGGCGGTAGCCCCGGAAGATGTGAACCTGAGACAAGGTGGAGATGGATATGGTCCAACAAAGGGAGCCGAAGAGGGCAAGCGCCATGACAAGGGCCAAGCCTAGCTTGACGAAGGAAGCGCTGTCCCCTGCCGGCTCTGACAAGCTCCGGCCTCGTGCCCGACACCATTCTCAGCAGAATTCTTCGAGTAATTATGATCGAAAGGGTCTCTGTCGGAGATGCCAATGATCCGCCCACCGTCGGTGGACCACCGGGAAAGTGGCTTCGACATCGCCCACAGTGCCTGCCCCAATGGTAATTCACCAGACAGCCAAATCAAACACCTTTAAATCAAATCTAAGCAAATTAAAGGGAGACAGCTTTCTTGCTCTCAAGACAAACAAGTATGGAAGGAGGAGACGGTTCTTAGAAAAGAGAGGTAGGCCTTCAACTTAGTCACGAAAGGGTCCCCATAGATATCAATACCACGGTAATGAAAGAGAAAAAAGGAGGGAACTTTTCCTAAGGGGATCTTTGTGGCTCAGTTCCAGTTCAGTAAAGTACAGAACATGGCATTGGAGGCTAGATTTCTTATTATTCTATGAAGCACAACCGGACCTACCAGTAGATCATGAAAATTTAGAAGACCAAGATGAGAGTTTTAGAAGAAAAGGAAAGGGAACGCATATGGGCGTTGAGAAAGATCGAAAACATAACCCACAAATCCCAGCTTTCTCACGGTGAGAATGTCAGGAGTTGAATAAAACCAAAGCGGCATTGCATCATAGTTTCTGTTTCAATTCAAAGGTCTCACCTGTGCCCTCGAATCTCTATGATTTCCTTCTCTTTTCTCTTCTTCTATGAGAGAGATGGCAAGAGAGGAAGAATACGCGTTCTTCTCCCGCCGCCGTTTTTCTACTGCCTTCACTCGCTTGGGAGGCTAGATTCCATTACCCAACTGGATCCCCGCAACAGCAAATAATTATTAAAAAAAAAAACCACAAGGCTGCTAAATTAACGACGGGATTAAAAAGGCTGTCACTTTTTTGGATGGATGCACCACCCTGGATGCATTGAACCGTAAGGAGAGGGACATAAGAAGAGGGATGGTGAAATTATGGATGCCAAAGGAATGTATTTATAAGTTCCATTTGTGAGTAGTTGCTGATAATATAACATAATTATGAGTTAGTAAATCACCAAAATACTATTTGAATTAAAGAAGCATCACATGCATATGGAGCCCACCCCATCAGGGTTCAAGTTTTTTTTTTTTTGTACTTTTTTTTTGGGTACATAAGGCTACTCTTTTGAGATGCCCATGGAAAATTAATATGTCAATGGTAATCTGTTGTTCAAATACAAGCATGGATAGGAATACAGGCCAGAGTTTAATTGAATTCCTTGTTTTGGATACCAAGCCACTTCAATCTTGAATGACCTGATATAAATAATAATTGGGTATTCATCTTGAATATAGTTGATATAAATAATTTGTTATTTTTGATAAAATTTGGGCATTTTAACAACAACAAAAATTTGGCCCCTCACATTGCAATGATGCAAAGTAATTTTCCTAAAAAACAATGTTTTGGCAACTTGTTTTCCAAAAGACCTTATCGGACATTTGCATTACATACCATAAAGGCTAATATTATATGATAGCTAAAGTAACAAGATTTAGCATTATACAAAGTATGCATTGAGGTCTTCGAAATAAATGTTATATAGTGTCATCAATGTAAAGTAACATGAATGTTTTACCAAAAAAAATGTAGAGTAACATGAATCAATACATATTGGACCCATCCATTTGTGTCTATATAATCTTTTTTTTTTTATAAAGATCACAGGCAACATCAGCAAATAAGGATACGTTGATTGTTGATCTTGCAAAAAGTTTAAACACATCAATTTTAAATAGTAACACCTTTCTTTGGTTAAATTTTAATTTTAATTAGTAACACTTGAAGTCATCTTTATTTGAGGATAAATAGTATGGTTAATATTGTGCATACTTTAGCATTGTCAAATCAATCAAATCCCTATTCCATAAATCCCTTATTGTTCCTCTAATAGACGCCACAAAAGCACTGTTTAAATTTATTGGTCTAAATAGATATTTAAGATGTACCCAGCGTATAATCAATTTAAACTAGACATATGCACAGACTCTTAAAGTACATATATACCTTATATTTTAATCATGGAATTCATATAGAAGTGTATTATAATTATTGAATAATTATTTTGATGTGATCTGGCCACCATTTGGCATTGCCGATAAGTCCCAAATGTATAAGACTGTGGTTCCCGCATCGACCATGAAGAGAGACGCAACAGAACTATTTTGACTGCAAGTCACCCATTCAGTCAATAATGTTTGGAAGCTAGCGCGGCAAAAGCCAGGAAGAGGATATTGGTCAATCTCCGTACATCACGGCAGAGCAATTGGAAAGCTGGGAATAAGTTAGATTACGAAATTGGGACTACTAATCTAGCATAAACAAACTAGAAGATTAAAAGAACTAATTGAGGAGAGGATTTCCATGGATATCACTGTCGGTTATCATTCCAGAGGTCCAATTGGTGGGGTGTCTATTTAATTAAAAATCTCGAATCAAGGAAAAAAAGACTGATAGCTGACAAGAGGCCTCAGATCTAAAAAGTTCCTTTTATCTTTTGTGCTGAGTTTTTTAGACCACCTATGATCCATCTGCGGGGGTTAAATATAGTTGTTATTTGCCAACTTGCAGGGGATTGGTCTGGTATACTGGAGCTGCCACGCTTGTCCACCGAGTCACATTCAACTGGAGTAGCAGTGCTTTTTGGTTACTCAACTCGATCCCCACGAGATTAATGAACGAAGTGTGAGCTACACATGGATGCCATTTTAAATATAGTCCCATGTTTAGTTGGATCTTTTTTCTTAAACTCTGTACATTATTGTTAAGGAACACGATCAAGATGGAGGTCCGGACATTGTTCAAGACTTTGAATATGATGACCCATGGGAATTTACATCTAGGGCATGCTTGGCTGGAAAATTCTCTATTTTTCAATATTTAAATTATATTATGATTTGATTTTAATTAAAAATCAAATATGTCTGAAAATATGACCATTCAGATTCTGATTTCGATTCTGATCGCAACCCATTCCAGAGTAAATTGTCAAAGATTTATCTAACCTATGATGGAGAAAAAGTGCACCACTTCATCCGATTGGATGACATAATGCAATTAATAATGAGACAGATATTTAATACAGCTCGGATTAAAAAAAATATTAACAAAATATCCTTTCTCTCCAAAACATAAAAAATCATAATAATCAATAAGATATCATATAAAGACACAGAAAATTATATATATTATTCAAGATATCATAGAATAAAGAAAGAAAGTTATTATTACTTTTTGATGCCTTATATAATTTTTTTCTAAATTCTATAATATTTCGGATAATATTATGATATATTGTGCTTGGTATGATATCTTGTGCCAGTAATATTACTTCCTAATAATTATTTATAGAACACAAAAGAATGTCATAGGATATCATACTATTGTTATGATGTTATATTATTTCTATGACATTCTGTTGATTGATCCGATGTTCTATACTTATTATCTATGATATACTGGCCAAGCATAAGCTAAATAAAATAAAGAAGAGAAAGAATATTTTGATCAAAAAAAATTGAGTTACATTAAATGTATGTCCCATTATTAATTACACTACATGGTCCAATTATATGAAATGGTATAAAGTGTTGGACCAAAAAAAATTTCTGTAGCCTAACTAGGTGGCTCAATTCAATTTTTTTCATGTTTGGGAATCTAATGGGAGCATAAAGATTCCTATTAAGAAGATGTATCCTCTTTTAATACCACCAGCAGCCTATCAAACCATTTGGTTGGACATGGAAGCTGGAAGTACCGATGCGAATAAATTTTTTGGTGAAAATTATGCGGAATAGGCTGCCCTATAAAATTTTTATGCAATGGGGAGTATTAACCCGGACCAAACGGGTTCTCATTATTGTGCCGAAACTGTTGAGGATATCAACCATGTGCTATGTCAATGTCCCTTTGCCATAGCTTGCTGGCTCTTGTTAAATCAGGTGGTGGGAATTGATTTCAGAACTTCCTCTTTGCCGAGTCTGGTGGATGTTAAATATGCTGCTACTGGGGTAAAGAGGAGGAAGAAGCCGGTTCTTGCCATCATGGCTTAGTTATTGTAGACATTTCCGAATGACAGAGTGTTGCAGCGAAACTCTAATTCTCCATCACAGGTTGTTTGAAACGTATTCTCCTATCTCATTCCAACTACAACTGCTACTTGTATCTCATTCCAACTACAACTACAACTACAACTACAACTACATGGATAGGGATCTGAATAAACTATTAAAGGGCCTCTGTGCATGTTGTTTGCTTGTTTGTATATGGAAGGTTATTCTGAGTGCTGGACAGAGATTATTTTATCTGTATTGTTTGCTACGATAGTTTGTCCTCTGCTATATGACTCTGCTGTAAACTCTATACTATATTTCAGCAATATAAGCTTTGCTCTATTTTCTATCAAAAGAAAAAAAAAATCATTTTTTTCATCATTTTAATGATTTATTTGATCGCATTGTCTCGGGCCTCAAAAGTGTTGTTGTTGCTGTTGTTGTTGTTTTTTTTTTTTTTGATAGAGGGCCTCAAAAAGTGTTGCTGAGTGGCCTGGCTGCATAATGTATGTCCAACAACCATGCAGCTTTGCGCACGTGAACAACCTCTTCACATGACATGGAATGAGGAGAACATTGTACATCAACAGAGAATCTTATTTAAAAATTCCCAGAATAAATTATTTTACTTCAATACAAGCTCGTGGCTTGATGCTAACCGACTAGATTAAACATAATTATTATCTCTAAACTTTTCTTTTAAGCATTTACTTTTTTTCCTGAGAACACCACATCATTGTTGATTATCTGGATTCATGATAACCAAAAAGTTTTTTCACGATTAGTTATTGATTTTTTTTCGAATTTGCTACTTTTCTAATGAAACAAGCAAACGGCAAACTACATTTATCCATAAAGATAATTTTTTCAAGCAATTTTCTTAACATCCAAATGTACCTTACATCTACAACCAAAAAACTTGGAGAGGAGTTAAAATTTCTACTCCATATGTCGATTCCCTGTTTCTTAGTTGTTGTAAAATCTTACAAAGCAGTCTCTTTTTCTTGTTATTTTGAATAAAAGGTTCCATATATTAAGCAAAGTACATATGCATGTGCAAAGACATCAGACAATTATTTTGATCTATAGTTGCTAAATTTATTTGGTTAAATTGTAGATATTCTAGAGAAGCAAATAACCTTTTTTTTCCGATTTTTATTATCTCTAGCTTGTTAATTTATTGCTGGCCTGCTGGTTAACTTCCCTCTCCACTCCTCAGGTACATGAACATGTTGTCAAGCAGAACAGGAACAAAAACTCTCTCTCAAAGTTGGCATAAAATCCAGAGCGTTACGAAGAATGAGCACGTGAGACATGCCGGTGGCGTTCTTGGCGAGGTGGGCCGATGCATCCCACATGCAGGCAGGTGAATGTATCTTTCTAGATGCCCCCTCCCAACTAGTCTTCCCCGCGAACCACCGTACCACCACCAAGCTGCTGACATGGCTCTTCGGTTCCCGGGTTGAGCACGTGATCCGGAACCGGTAAGAAGGGGCTTTTTGGTGGCCCAAAAACAGGCTTAGCAATTACATCCGATCTTAATGGATCTCAATTTGGCTCGATTTTAATGGATCGAATTGGTCAATATGTTGATCGGATTTTGATCCGACCTGATCCGAATTCGATAAATTTATATTTCAGATCGGATCGGATCGGATTCGGATAATGACTGCTTCTATCCATTATCTAATCCGAATCCGATCGAACCTTATATATATATATTGTTCAAATATAGACTGGTTGTATGAAATATGGGTCTCATGATCTTTAAATTTGGTTAAGACTTCAAAGACTAAAGAGTAGTAGTAGGCTATTGTTCCATGCTTCTATTTTTATCTAAAAAATTTCATTTAAGCGAAATAGATATTCGATTGGATAAATTCATTATTCAATTAGATCGAGTATGGATAAAGAATATATTGATCCATCAGATCATGGATTAGATCAAAATATTGAGATATTAGATTGAATTCGGATCGATTCAAACCTGCATCTGATCCGATCAAGCCTACGCAGAAACCTCTCTGGCTCACCGACACTCTCTTCCATTTTATTAGTTTCGATTACAATCACCAATAAATAAATGTCTAAATATGATGGAGCGACCGCCATCAGTACATGAATCCTGGATCTGAGGGGAGAACAATACAAAGCAGGAAAGATGAGATTTGTTAATCACAAAGAAACAAATCCAAGCAAACACCTTTTGGCAAACAACAGTTGTTCTTGGCTGGCCTCGCATGCGCTTTCGATCACGAGGACCTTTACTATTGATTAATATTGAGGTCACTGGAGTTTCTTTTCAAGAATGTAACTAGCATATAACCCATACGTTTTTCTTTATTAAAAATATACCATCCCTATAATATTATTTTATTAATTACAGGAAATAACATATTTTTATTAATATATAAATATTATTTTAGTGAATACTTTACGGAAGATATTTATTCTTGAAGTCCATACAAAAAGCACTGGTCAGTCGCCTTTTCTTGTTATTTTAAATAAAAGGTTCCATATATTAAGCAAAGTACATATGCATATGCAAAGACATCAGACAATTATTTTGATCTACAGTTGCTAAATTTATTTGGTTAAATTGTAGATATTCTAGAGAAGCAAATAACCTTTTTTTTTTTTCGATTTTTATTATCTCTAGCTTGTTAATTTATTTTTAGTGAATACCTCGTCAGTGGGAGTCTAAAACGTGATGGAAGATATTCATTCTTGAAGTCCAGAGATTCCGCTATAATACATAGGGCGGGTAATAATTATTTGCGAACTTTATCAATAAAAAAAAAT
>KE504864.1:721319-735672 GCA_000441515.1 Elaeis oleifera
TAATATATATATATATATATATAATTAAATTAAAATAAGATCGATCAAATTTGAATTTAGATCTGATCATATCAAAATTCTATAATAGAGATCTTACATCGATGATTCAAACTATTGAATATGATTAATCATCTCAAAATTATTTGGATACATAAAATCATATGATTTGGAGATCCACATCCTATGTATCAAATGATCAAAAATTAAATAATCTAAATAAATTAAATTAGATATATTTTTTGATCACTTGATACATATATTAGATGTCTCCAAATCATATGATTTTTATATATAATAATTTTATATAGTACATCACATCCAATAATTTGAATTATCGTCCCACTATCTAATTTTGACCTAATCAAATCTTAGCTCAGATTTGATTGATGTTATCTAAATCTATCCCTCTATATATATTAGATTATTATTAAGTTAATTATTATTTTATTATAGTTAATAAAATAGAGTATGTATCAATCCATAATCATTGAGTGATGGGCCTTTTGGTGAAATGTCGTTTAATAAAGTGCCTCCCTTGATTCTTTGGCAATGCCAATGACAATAGCAAGACCATTAATTCATCCAAAATTCTTCATAATCCCTCCCGCAAAACTCATGACCACCTACATATCCTCTTCTGCATCTACCTGGCTGATAGCCATTTATGCTCTCTCGCTCACTTCACCACATTTTTTGCCAACCGTATTATCTGCGCTACTCCAAATTCATCACCATCCCTACCATTGCCCCTCCATGTCACCACTAATTCCCTCCTTCCCCTCTAATGAGGTCGACCTTTTTGCAAGTTGCAGGAACACCACCTCCCTCTCTTGCCCCTATTCTCACCACTTGAGTGCCTTCAAGAGCACACCATCACTGTCATGTTCTTGAATCTCTTGCCGCTACCTCCTCCATGCCCAGCATCCTAACTACCTTTAGCTACATCTACACTTCAAACCCTAATCACGCCCCTTTTGGAATCTTACACCAACCAGTCTCGAGGACGGGAATCTTACACCAACCAGTCTCGAGGACGACGATCCGATTGCCGTTCTTCGCTGCGCCGAGCTGATAATGATTTCTGGCACCATATTTATTTTGGGTAATAATACAGGGAAACGGGACTGTAGTCATTTGCAAGGATATTCCGAGCTAAGAGAGTAAATATTGGTGGGACCGTAGAAAAACAAGCTATTTATGAAATATTTTTTTTACAAAATCTACTTATATAAATACAGTTAATATATCTTAATAGGGTGGATGGCTAGATATAACTATTTGGTACGTACTTGCCCGTCGGCCTGGTGCCATTGTTTGTTCGAGAAAGGTTAGAATGTCCGACCAGCCTTTCCATGCTTTCTTCCCCTGGGTCTACAAGCCCACATTGGGCTGAAGCTCGTTTTCGTTTTTATTTGTGAAGTAAAACGCCATGAAGCTGCCTTTGTATTTATGCAAACATTTTGGACCAATAGTTTTACCAAATGTTGACAAGCCCTCATGGTCAATGTTGGGACCAAAAATGAGCCCATTTGTGGGTCGATCATCCTCCCTTTTTCATCAAACAGAAAAAAACTCCATGGAGCTGCCACCCCCTCTTTCCACCATCTACAGAGCTACGAGTTACGCTAGCTACTCTGGTAATACCTAATCAGACCAAGATAACTAATGATACCGTTTCGGAGCTAACGGCCCCACAGAAGAGGACGCCAAACAGTAATGCCAGCTATCATGATAAGTGCACAATCATACCGCCCAACATCACCTCCCATCCTGCCAACCGCCACGTCTTCGATTGGCAGACTCAATAACATGGAAGCTCACTAGACGTTAAACGAGGAAAATATAAGAGATGTTCACAAACATTTAACCCTGTCTAACACAAAGTGCATTAGTGAAGGCACTAGACAAGATCAGATAGGAACATAGACACGTTCTTGTTCCCTGGGACATCGGAACTCACAGATAGGCTCAAATTGAAAAAAAGAAGGCCAGAGTTCCATCCATAAAACGTCAGGGTCCAGAAATCAAAACAAAGAGAATAATTTCATTCACCTCTTAGTAGACGATCACTTTCTACAAATATATGTGCCGATGGAGTAAAGACCTCTTGAGTATTATTTTAAGGGCCACTCCACAAATAGGCATGCAGCTGTACCTGATACAAGTGGGGCAAAGCATGATATAAAAATTATGTTATAAAAAAAATTATTCTACCTTGTATGAATCATGGCAATCGTAATATCCTCCTGGGAAATGATGCCTCTTACCAACATAAGTCTTTATTTTGATGCAATGAAAATTTTATTTAGCTCGAGCCTACTGCCCCAAGAATTTGGTCAGAAGCCAAAGCTTGCGATATCTGTACGTGGATATGTTATCTGGCTGTCAAGCCATTTCTCACTCAAAGCAAGTTCAAAAAAAAACCCTCTCCCGAGCTTGCCCGCTTGTATTGGATCCACTAACTATACGATTCAGTCCATAATATAGAGTTTATAACTGACTTTTGATTAACTGACAGTATTTAGGTAACTCGCTAAACAAAGAAGGCCGTGAAAGTGTAGTTACCTCTATAACCTATGCTTCGGACCACATGATGCAGAACACTAAGACTAAGTTCTCCTCTCCAAAGCTGAAGGTGTTATATTGCCATTTTCATTTCTATCTTGTAGTGCGGGTCATACCCAACAAGCTCGAAGTCAGATGCAACAAAGGAATCTATATCCTTCTTCAAAGGGTTGACCTTCAGAATCTGTGTTTGATGAACGAAAAATTAAGTGGCTATATAAAATCAAATAACTGGAAGGCTACAATTAACTTCAGACCAATCAATTCTTCTTTTATTCTACTTTACTCTATTATTAGAATAATTTACACAGCATTGCTCACCGGGAATGGTTTTGGTTGCTTTTGAAGCTGCTCTTCTAAAGGCCTCACATGAGTTCTATAAACATGAGCATCTCCTATAACATGGATAAAATCCCCAGGCAAAAGATCTGCATACAGAAAGAAGCGACGAAGCAAAGATAATAACAAAAAGCACTGGTCCGTCTAAGGAGACCAACAAATGTATCTAGACAAAATAAAGGAAAGGATCATCAATATGTAGCAATCTCATCAGTACTATTTTTATGCAAACGGCTTCAAATAACTACAACAGAGTATATCCGTGGTTCTATATGAATTATGCATGCCAGTTGGACCCTATAACCTAATTTGCACAGGTAGGAAAAAGAAGAGCCAAGGACATTTTCATCAGCCCAACTTATTCTGTAAATTGTCCCCCCCAAGACCCAACCTGCCCACCAAATCCCAAAATAGAAATAATTAAAAAAATACTGATAGAAGTAGATGATAGATACAACAGCTAAATATAAGGTGGCATATGCACTAAGGAACAGACTTCATACCAAGAGCTAGATAACTGAACGTGCAAGTAAACACCTTTAAGCATCCTTCAACCTTCCAAAGACAACTCCATAACATCACATTTCTATCTATGATTAAATTGGCTTCTTTAGATAGGTATGATAAGGATCCTAAATGCTAGAGGAAGCAAATTACAGATGGAACATTAAGGCTTCCTGCAAGCTCCAAGCCTTGATTTGGCTGGTCATCTAGAATCCTCTGAGAAGATAACCTCGGAAGGAGGGCATCAAATTTAACAAAATCCACTTTTCAGACAAAGATGGGAGCATGGATCATGTGCTTCTTTCCTTCACCTGGACATTGTGGCAGGCTTCTAGTTTTGGCAGGGTTATGAATTGGTGTCTCAAGACATACAACCTTGGTTATTAGCTTGGAGCTCACAACTGCTGTGTGATAGAGCTACAAAAGAATGGAGCTTGACATTCCATATAGTTAGGTAGGCATTTGGAAAAGTCATAGAAGCATTCTCTAGAAAGCGAGACAGTATCTTGATCATTTGTAGTAAACCATTATTGACTTCTGATTTGTCAACGAACTCCAATTTGAATTTCCTTTGTTTTTTCACGCCAATATTCTCTTCCACTAGGATTTCACAAAATAATCATATTGCCAAGCAGAAAATACAAACCCTGTCAAGGCCAATATAGACACACAAACTAGGAAAAGTATCACAGTTCAACAAATAATGTCAAGCTAATAACTGAAAGCCAGGGTTTATCAAATGACAAACGGATAACTAAATCATTCAGAAGACTAAAGCTAAAGAGCAAAAACAAAGAAAAGGAAAGAAGAGCAGAGAACAAAGGAGAAGAAGAAGAAAAGAGAGGGAAAAGGCAAAAGGGGAAGTGGAAAAGAGGAGGGGGGTCAATTACCACTTCAACCATCCCCTTTCTGTTTATTAATTGACCCCCAGTGAATTCTATTTTTCTGTATGTTGTGTCCATTATATTGAACAAGAGGCGTAATAACTGTATAGGATTCTAAGTTTGTTCTATTTTGGGGGCGCGGGGCGGTGGTGTGTTGTTGGATCTTCATTGACCTGGGGATGGTTTATTGCCTCAAAAGCATGTTTGCGTTTCTTATTGCTGAAAATTTCATCAAAATGTTCATTTAAGATATTCCCAGATCTTTGTTTTCTGTAAGAGCTCCAACTGAGAGCATTACTACATGTTCTTTTGTAGCCTAAGATTCCAAACCATACAATACTTTGGGCCTTATTTTAAAGCATTCCCTTAAGTCACCAAGGTACACAGTCAATAACACCTAGGACAACCTCTCGATTTCATCTGTTCACTATTATTCTATAAGTATTAGCCCTATTATTTTGTACAGTAAATCCAAGGCAAACAAAATAATCATGACTAGAATCTCCTGACCATCAATTTTGTCTAGGGCCTCAGTTCATGTTCATTTCTATCTATCAACAATACATTATTTGCGAATCATATACATCTCAGCACATTTAACTCCCAAAGAACCTCCCAAAATATCAAATACTAGCATCTATAAACTCTTCTTAAAATGTTTATTGCACTCCAATAACTACAAATTTCCTAACATGTGGATCATGCACAATGTTAGAATAGCTAGTTTTAGCAATCATATTCAGATGTATTGACTTGCTGGCATCAAAGTATAATCATACCCAGGCAGCTCATGAATAGTTAAAGTTACCAGTTTCTTAAGTATAAAACAGTTCAACAAATTCTGTGAAAACAAAGATAACATACCGCAAACTTGAGCAATCATGCATGTCAAAAGTGAATACGACGCAATGTTAAATGGCACACCAAGACCCATGTCTGCAGACCGTTGGTACATTTGGCATGATAGCTCGCCATTTTCCACATAAAACTGGGGAGTAGCAACAACTTTTATTGATAGAAACAGAGAGGAGCATGCACTGGAAAAGTATGATTGAAATCTAAATAAAGAAAATAAATAAATATATATTACACATGACCAAAGTCATCCCACACCAAGAAAATGTTTTCAAATATCATTCTCACATAGCTTCTAAGGTCTCTAAAATCATCCCACCACCCCCCCCCCCCCCACCACACACACACAGGCTTCCAACCAATGAATAACCTAAACAAGCACATTATCAAGCAGTAATAATAGATGAACTATTGATTATGCTAAAGGTGAAAACCTTAATGTTCATAATGTGCTAAATTGGCATTTTACTGCAATTGGGAGCAGATAAGGATCCTCAGATGAGAGGACCAAAACAAAATATGGATGCTTTTGGCTAAATGGAACTCTGTCCCCCGTTTTGACTGCCATGTAACTGTAAATTCTTGCCCAAATTCCATTTATCAATTAGTGTGTAATATACAATATATACACACCTTCTACACAGGGCCAGGAATTAAAAAATATATAGCCGCAAAAATCATGGTCCGGGAATAAAAATTCTAGTCAATAGTTTCTAAATGTTGCATAGCAGTCCAAACAACTGGTAGAGTTAATTGTCCTAATGCATTTGCTAGCATTCCACGTGCTAAAAAGAGTAGTTATTAATTGTCTTCTAAGAACATCTCAATGTTAATCTTGCATTGCTTCACACACAAGAACAGGATGTGGCAGTAATGTCAAGGCTATGAAATATAGAAATATCAATGGCTCATTTCTGACCATGTTGCTCCCAATGGGTTGTGCTTGTCCTTACTTTTTGAAAGATCAGGTCTAAAAGTTCCAGGACTAAGTTAACAGTAAACTATGCTTAAAAAAAAGGCATAAGCATACAACGCCTGAAAATGATTACTGAATAACAAATTCAACACCTAAAACATACAGTGGTGCAAATACCAGGTTAACATATTTAAAATTCTGCATGATCACTAACTTGTGCAAACATGTGGCAAGGAGGAAGGGCCATTTTCTTGAGATCCGAAGGATTCCAAGCTGAAAGAATGATGCGACGATCATCTGGATTATTCTTTATTTTGTCAATTACATCCAGTAGCTGATCAAATCCTTTCCCAGTGTAATCAGCATGCATGTCGGTATACCTGCTAAATACGTGATTCTAGGTTAGAAGTTCACCAACTTAGCAGAGATAGTTGGACAGGTTTCGAAAATTATATCATACTCAGCACCAAAGTGTCTCCATTGAAACCCATATATTGGTCCTAAGTCGCCTTCTTCTCTACATGATAAGCCAACACTGGAAAAAGAAATTCAATAACATCAGATAGCAAGATTTGATGGTAATCAAAATATCAAATTTATAGTAAGGAAGATAAATTGAAAGCAAGGTGCATGCCTATCAAGGTACTCTCTTGATGCATTGCCATCCCAGATATGTATACCTTTTCCTGTAAAACCTGTTAAAGAGATAGAAATATTTGTCACAGAATTGCAGCCAAACAAAACAACTAAAAGAATGGTTCAGTGCTCAAGATGTATATGGCCACTATGCAGCAGCTCACAGTTAAAAAGAGATTTGTCTGCTAGAATGTGTTAAAACAAAGACAAAACTAGCAACATAAACTTCTATTCCAGAATGGGATACAAAATGATGTTAGTGTGCACCCGACTGCACCATATAAATTCATCAAACAATTAGTCTATCAGCAGCAACCTAAGTTGTGGATGGCCTTATACAGAACATAGATCTTGAAAAAAATCTAGTAAATGCTTCGACATAATTGTCGAATATATATTAAGATAGCTCGCTAATAGCAAGACTCCCTATTCATTATCCAACTCAAATTAAGAAAACTGGAGTAGCAATCCCCCAAAAGTACCTAGCCCAACTTGCCAATCTTGGCCATCTTGAAAAGAGAGGAGCACCCGGTTGGATTCAAGAAACTACATCCAGACCAAACCACTCCAGCTCATGTTCAGGTTGACACCTTAAGTGACAAGACCCAACCTAATCCCACCACAGTACATCACATTAGATTAATGTCAACATATATATCAAACACAGCATATGTTTAGGTTTCAAAAGTTATCAGAGACATGCAATAGTGTGTGAGCAATACATACTTCAACAAACCCTATAAACTTCAATCTCAAATTCTCAAATCAACCATCCACCACTTAGAAACAAGAAATGATCGCTTCATGCCTGAACTGTCTCCAACTGAACTTAAATCCTTAAACATTTACTATGTTATTTTGACTTGTTAGTTAGTAAATTCCTTTGTTTCAGATCCTACAGTTGAATTGATAGTTTCAGATCAACTTCACATGTTGGTGTTCCAGATTGCGATACGTCAGACTAGGCTGCCATCTAACCAACTGCAAGGTTGGTTGAACTATGGTTCACACATAACTGAACTTGCCCCTAATAGGCTTTTAAGCTCTGATGAGTGCAATGTAGTCATGAAGTGCCGATGATAAATTACATAAAATCTATTTAAACTTGCTATTTAATTGCCATTAGTATAATGTACCTGAAGACATATCCAAACACATGACATCATCAGAACATTTACAGCAACATGTTGCAAATGCTGTGCAGATTATATAGCAGGCCTCATTAACATAGAGTAGCTTTTCATTGGCATCTTGACATCAAGAAGCTGCCAGGATAGCATAACCAGAAAAGACCATTTTGGTGCATTTTCTTCTAATAACACCCATGAGAAGATTTAAGATTATATTAATCATATAAGTTCCCAACATTTTTGCATCATTTCAAGAATTCAAAACTACCTTTACTTAAGCTTCAACATCCATCAGCATTTCACCAAAACTAGTCAAGTCGTGCATGACTGATTTCTATGCATTATGATAACAGATTTTTTTCCCCTTTCTAGCAGAGTTATTGCAAATAACCTGATTTATGCACATTACATATCATTTCTTCCTTAACCAATAAAACATGAAACTAAAGACTGGCAAATAGAAACCAGCACTTGAAACAAGTCTTAGACAATACAACCCAGGAAATTCGATAAATAGAAATGATTCATAAGCTAATCTAGATTATACAAACATTTGAATATACAAGAGTATAAGAGCATTGAATTTGATAAATAGATTCATGAGCTAATCTAGATCACAGAAACATTTCAGTAATCAATAGCAAAGAGGATAGGATAATTTGATGGTGGTGGTGGTGGTGGTGGAGATATACATTACAGCTGATATACAAATTACAATTAATATGTTACCCACCTTTGCATCTGTTGAACCACTGATGAACCACAAGAGTTCCTCAACAACACCTCGCCAAAATACTTTCTGCAAAAGCAACCATATACTGATATTCTGTGGCACTAGAAAATGCAAGAAAATATACGTCCATGTCATGTTGACCCTTAGGAGACAGTAGGTATCCTCTCCATGATTTGTAGGGTGTAATTACTAATCATAAGATTGTAAGTAAATTATAGCATCCAGAAATAAATCATGATTGACAACAACTAAATCTGAATCAAGCTTTCTTTTTTTTTTTTTTTTTGCACGCATGCAGGCGCATATGGTGGGGTTTGTGGGCTCCACTGTGAGCAGACAAAGAATTTTATGCAGAAACACCTAATTTTCCATAAAAAGATAATGCAAAACTCTTTTCAAAGATTTGTAAAATTACAAAAGCAAAACGAACACCCTATATTTCTGGCAAATTTACAAATAATTCACCAACTAATGTAAACAACCAAGAAGCATCTGAGCATGTTCAAAATATTTTTTTATTAAGTTGTTCTAATATCATTGTCTCTCCATTCAACTGCCATCCTCAATTTTTCCAAATTCCAAGTAATATTTCAGCCATTGCAACCTGTGTACTTGCTGAACTAATTCCAGACCTCGGCTTTGTGATTATAAACTCTAGCAGACTACAGACACAAACATTAAGATTCAAACAAGCTAACAGGTAGTACCTTGGTTGTAAGCAGCGGAAAAGATCTTCGCAAATTAAACTGCATCTGTAGTGCAGGCAGACAAAATTTTAAGATGCTTGTGTTTTTTTTTTTAATGAAACAAATTTATTGGCAAGAAAGTAGACAAGCATTTACCAGAAGAACAGGCATACCTGACAACCAAATTTTGACAGTGTTCCAGTCCCTGTCCTATCATTCTTTTGGGCACCATTTGCTATGATATCTTGAACAAGTCTAAGATACATATATTCCCCATGTCTTTCATGGATCATTTTGGAAGAATAAGAACTTTTCAACCTCAAACTTATTCAAGTATAATTTAACATCCGGTTTTTCCTCATCACACAGAGTATGAAGCTCTGCAGCTGAATTTCGCACACGAACATATGTCACAAAAGAATACCTGATATTGTTCTCTACCAATGGGAAGGATGAATACCATGGTTGAAATACCGAAAAATCAATTGGAGGGATGAAAGTGTCACATTCAATGTTTGTTTCTATGTCTGTGAGATGAATGGCTTCGCATTCAAGTGCATTAAGACATTCCCTGCAATTAATATTGTAAAATTTCTGAACAGCAAAGATGCAGTAAATGCTTAAATGGGTTAATTAAAACTCACCTTAATACCTGGCCACCACCTATAACAAACACTTTCTCAATTGACAGACAATAAGGGGTTGCTGCTAGCAGCTTTAAGGCAGAATTCATGCTTCCACAGATAACAACATTCTCAGCTGTTGCAATATCAAAACTCCCAGAGCGTGTCAGCACAACGTTCAACCGACCAGGCAGAGGCCTATTCTGAAGGGGAATGCTTTCCCATGTTTTCCTACCCATTATCACAGCATTCTTTTTTACAGAATCTGATGCAGTCATAGTAACCTCCTTAAAAAATTAAGGTCGGATGGCAGCTTCCATGGCAACTTCCCATCCTTCCCAATACCCATATTTCGAGTGGCAGCAACAACAACCTGAAAAGTCCTTTTAGGATCGTGTTGTGTATTACCATTTGAAATGTTTGTGGGAATGTCACCAGCCATAACTGGAACAGAATGGCAATAGCTGCACGTTATCCCTTTGTTAAAAATTCCAACTGGTAGGCAAGGCCTCTCAAGTCCAATGCGAGATAAGCAACTTTTGCTCAAAACTGGTACAATCTGAGCATAGTAAGACAACTAAAAGAATTACACATGATTAATGGAGGTTAAAGAATCAATGCCTTGATGCAACTAAGACACACATCAACAAGACAAATAAGAAACATGGCAACAGTGAAACTGAAACTTGGAACAGAAAACTGTAAGTACAATATGAAACATGAGGGAATGGCAAAAAACTGCAACATGTATGTACTTAACATGCGTGCTCGAGAAAACCTTGAAAGCTATGTTCCCAGAATAGAAAATCCTTAATGTCATCATCTGGACCGAGAACATAATTAACTAATCATGATTCGCAGCAGATACTTCGGGAATTAGTAAAAGAAATAAAATGAATACTGAAAAGAAGACCAACTATGATGAGATACAGAAAAGATGTAATTTGTTGCAATTTTCAAAACTTACTGACACTCCCAAAAGGATAAAACATCTCTCCATGATGATTTCATTAAGATATGAACAAGAAAGGAACAAAAATTTTTGCATGGAAAAATGCAAAGTCCAAACTTAGCCGCACAATATTCAGGCATTGATCACCATAATTTAATAGAATTATAATCCTGTTCAATATCACCAAACCATACAAGAGAATTTCCAACGATTACAACCCAAATCCCTTTCCACTGGCATCTATCTGAACAATGACAAACACCAAGACTGTGCTAGCGGGAAATTTAACTGATCGGTATATTTGAAAAGCTTATTACTTTTTGCATGCTTGGATGTGAGTCAAGTGGCACAATCTGGTGATGCTTTAATTTTCAAGACCTTCTGATTTATATTGGAAGCAAGATAAGTACACTAACCGGTAAAATGACCCATTGGTGGATTTGTTGCCTAGTACAAATCTGCAATACCTTAAATGTTTGTCCAAAAACATTACCTAATTGTACTATGTAAATTTTTTGAATCTATTTAGACTAATATAATGAACTGAACATGGACTAGATGTGTATTCAAAATTGCAAACAAATCCTGCTACAATAGAACTAAGTATTTTATATATATTAGAAACATAGCCTAAAAATAATTTTTATCACATAACTACAAAAGAATTATATTCTACAAGCAAGATACGCATAAATCCAACAAAAGAAAAGGAAAATACATTGATCCGAGCACCGATTACTAATCATCCATTGATTCACAACATTAGGGATATCCATGTCTGGGGTTGCAATGCATTGACTAGGAGTGAAGGGGTGGGTTAGCACTAGGGACATCGTGATCTCGTGATCAACTTCTAACATCAAGGTCAGAATCAGTGTGGGGGTCAAGGAGTAAGAGTTTGAAGGAAGGCCAATGCTAATCGGAGGAGGAGGGGTCTTAGGGTTTAGGATTTTGAATGAGGAAATCTAGAGAGCTAAAATGAAAGTGATTGTGAGAGGGGGGGGGGGGTGAGGGTTTGAAGAGCAAAATGAACAAGCCAAGATAGGAGCATTGGAAGGTCATCAGAGCGGCCAATCAAAGCATTGGACGGTCATGTTTTATTAAAAATAAGGATGGCAAGTTTTTCATAATACTTATTTTACAAGTTTCATGACTTGTCAGTTTCAGTAAACAGCTTACACGAAAAACAACTAAACAACTATTTTTAGACTCATTAAGTTGAGATTACTTCAATCATGTCTTAGTAAACCTTGTCAACCAAAGAATCCTTTAAGGTGTTGTTTTTTTTTTTGTTTTTCGGATGGGCAAGCATGGACTGTTATTATGGGGTGGAGGTGATAGGAGAAATCTGGCACCATTTCAGAAGATGATGAAAGTGGTGGGGAGATTTGGCACTATTAGAAAGAGCACGAAAATGGAGGTAGACCATTCACTGTTAGGGCCAAGGTTGGAAAACTTGGTGACGAAACTCAAATGACTCAGCTAAGTCAAGTAAAAACTAAGGGGACTGAGTCAAAAGTCTAGATAACTTGGGTAGTATTAAAACATGAGCAAGACCCCACTAGTCTTGCCAAGTGTTTCATTACTTGGTTGTATCAGTGAAGGAAAAAAAATCAACCAAGTCATGTCTTTTTTTTTTTTTGTGTTTATTTAAGACCTTAACTTGACTGGTTGTTGCTGAGTTATGCCAATCTGTTGCTGACTTGGACCAAGCCATCGTTAGAGTTTGTGGGAGTTAAGGGTCAAGAACGGGATGCAAAAGCACGAACCTATTCCTTCGCCAATGATAATGTGCATGAAAACTAGTTAATCACAAGTAATAAGCAAAAAGATCATGAAAATTTTGGTGCTTCTCTTTTATGTGCTAATTTAGAGTTTTTTTTTTTTTTTAAAGACTAAATGGCTCGGACATGATTAATTTTGACAACTAAGAACATTAGATGACCATTTTGGTAATGCTATTCTCCAAGTTGTTTTCTCATGTGATTGCCACTATCGAGTCTATGATATCAATACACTCTTCATTATTGTTAGATGATTTGAGCGTATTGAATTCAAATTAGTTTAGATATCTAGATCAATCAAATACATTTTCATGATTTATAGCAGCATGCATGTATATTATATATAAGAAATATATGACTCGTGAGTTGCCAGTTGACTCGTCGAGTCAAAAAAGATTAATAGAGGGTGAGTCAAATCTGAGTCATGAGTTCCCGACCTTATTAGCACATGGTTTGCCCTATCAACCCATACCAAGTGTCCCATACTGTATGGTTTACCATACTTGTCCAGATGATGATACTCAGAGTTCTCTGCTTTGGGAACATAGCTTTCTAGGTTTGCTCCAGCACATATGTTAAGTACAGACATGTTGCAGTTCTGCAATTCCACTAGGTTACATAATATCCTTTTCTATTCTAAGTTTCAGTTTCACTATTTCCATGTTCCTTATTTATGTTGTTGACGTGTGTCTTTATCACATTATGCAAATAGGAGATGCCAAAGATTTCAAGGTTTGGATGACAACCTGCACAGATAGTAATAATCTCATACTAGAGATCTCAAGTACTTCTTAAGGCATTAAACTAAATCACATCCTGAAAAGAAAAAAAATAAGTGAGAAGCAACACTTATACCTATTCTCCTAATTCTGTTGCCTTGTTATGATTCGAAAAACTTGACAAGACCTGAGATACACCAAAAATGATGCAATCCCTGCAGAACAATAGTTATTAGTAATGAAAAGTAAATATAATGCCAATACATAAAGTGATGAACTTCACAACTTATTATGAACATGAAAGTCTGGAAAAATCTGCAGTTCTTTTATGTGCCTATGAAGCCAGTCAAACCAACTTCAGCATAAATTTGTCTAGACATAGTAAAATCATATGCTTTTTTCACAATATGGTGACCTAGCTTCATGAGAAGATTACAAGACCATTAATACAGAAGAATTAATTAGAATTGAATAAATAACTCCACAACTATGGACGTAGCATCAAGGCAAACTTTTTTGTATTTCTTGCTTTGAGGGTGCACCACAGGCTTCTGTTTCATAAAAATAGACAACCAGTTTTCAGGTCCTCATGATGAAAATATCTGCAAAACTAAATTCAGAAACTCAGCCAGAAAAGGAACCCCCGCCAGCACAACTGAGCGGCTTCTCTTGCAGCCTTCAGTAAAAGGAAGCGGATTTTCCTAATAGAGTAGACATCCACTAAAAGATGCATCAAAAAGGCATCTCAGAAGCCGAAGATTGGTGGAGAATATAGAGAGGAACTCGTTCAAGAAGAGGAATCCATTAAAAAAAGCATTAAAATGAGATTTTCCTCTAACGCTTCCACCAAATGAAGAAAGAGAAGGATGACCAAAAACAAACAAGAACAGAAATTTCACATTAAATAGTGAAACAGTGCTCGAAATTGAACAAAAAGTTTCCTATGTCCTCGAATAATACACGGTAACACGGGACAACATTCCTCCGGATCTCACAACAGGTTGGAGGAAACCTAGACTGATACAAA
>KE504864.1:773084-793737 GCA_000441515.1 Elaeis oleifera
TTTTAGAGCGTAGATTTGCAAGGAGAAGACGTTCCAGATCCTACCCAAGTGGATACCGATAGAGGTCAGACACTTGCGTGGCTAAATCAGAACCTCAGGTTGTGCTGCGATCATCTACAGGGTAATTAGATTACCCTTGAGGTACTTCTTCTTTCATCATAGTTTTAGATTTAATTTTAGATTTTAAATATCAGATAATAAAATTAGATCTAGAGAATTAGATCTGAAATAGCGTAGGATAAAATTCTAAATTTATTCCGCCCAGATTTGGTGAAATCTGGAAGATCCTACACAGGAAAAAGATATTTTTTCTTCACAGAGGACTTCATCCTCAAATACGATCGATGCTAAAGAAAAGCTAATATCTAGCAGAGACTGACATCTCAGCTCACCCCGATCTCATCTCCTTGGCCTTTCATGATGTAGGGTATGGATATTTTCGATCCATTCTCAATGATATCAAGTCAAAGGAAGTTTCTCATTGTGCCGATTGATTACTTCACAAAGTGGATAGAGACTGAACCTTTGGCATAGATTACCAAACAGAAGGCCAGAGAATTTATCTAAAAATTCATCATCAGCCAATTTGATCTTCTGAGGATGATCATCATCGATAACAGCTGACAGTTTAACAATATAAAGTTCAAGGACTTATGCTCTAAACTCCATATCAGACATCGGTTCACTTCGATCGGGCATCCTCAATCAAATGAAGAAGCCAAAGTCACAAATTGGATAATTCTTCAAGGACCTAGGAAGAGGCTAGATCAAGCTAAGGAATTATAGGTCGAAGAGCTCTACAGTTTCCTTTGGACATACCGAATTACACCCTAAACATCAATTAGAGAGATGCCCTTCAAACTTGCCTTCGACGTAGAAATTATCATTCTAATAGAGATCGATCTTCCTTCATGCAAAGTGGAGAGCTTCAACGAGCAAGAAAATTCTAATCGTCTATGCCCCAAACTCGACCTTTTTGAGGAGATCAGAGAGCAAGCTTGGATTAGAATAACCTCTTACCAACAAAGGATGGCTCATTATTATAATTCAAAAGTCAAGCTAAAGATCTTCAATTATGGCAATCTTGTTCTATATCCAGCCAAAGTCTTTAAACCTATCAAGTAAGACAGGCTTGCTTCAAACTGAAAAGGATCCTACCGAATCTCTGAAGTAATACGACCTAGATCTTATCCGATTGTAGAGTCAGATGGTACACCCATACCTCGGACTTAGAATTTAAAAAATCTGAGGATACATTATCAGTAAGTCTTATTTACAACAAAATACTCCATGCATTAAGTCCTTGTTTCAAGACATCTGCTTCATTTCAAATGTTATGAATTACTTTGGTTTACCATTAAACCACTTCGGCCTACAATCTATATTATATATGGCTACTTCATTTTGAGTTAGTAGATTCAAAATTGAAAATAAAAGTGATAATATAAATTTGAAGAAGAATTTTATTCCATTAAATTGTATTATCTTTACAAGTTTTTCATGACTACATCTTGTAAAAAAGAGAAGAAAATATAAGGGGATGTAAGAGGATGTAAAGTCTAAGCACGGAGTCGGGTCTCATCGTTTGCCATGTCCTTTAGATCTTTCTGACGATCTTCCTCGACTTTGATGGCCTGCAGCAGGCTTGGACAATAGCCCTGGATCTTCTGAAGCCTTGGGCCTAAGTTCTTCAATGTGACCTTGACTCTCCAAATCCTCAATTATTTCGATGGCTACATCAAGAGAAGTTGTGGCAATCTGAACGTAAGTGTCCGGAGGAGCACCCTAGACTTTCTGACTCAGCTCTTTGATATCAATGTCCATTAACATCAAGAACACCGTGTTGATGTTCGGAAAGAACTTCTTCACCTTCACAATGCAGTGATTGAAGCCCATCTCAAACACTCAGAAGAAAAGACCCATGTTCTCGATGAGTGCTCGAAATCGGATCGTGACAGTTTTATTGATGAAATCTTTCCCTCATCTCTAAGATAAATGATGTTTCCATAGTAATAGCAAGCCTTCTATTTTTGCTGTGCACACAAAACAAGCATGAGGACAATATAGAGAAATGAGGAAAGGTAAAAAAAGAGAGGCATCTGATAAAAATTTTTCGAAAAAAATATTTCATTCCATTGTAAAGTCTTTTGTTACAAAACTGGATAGACAGATTAGGATAAAACAAAAGAAAGATGAACTACAATGACTACTTAGTGGATAAAGCTTTAAAATTGATCTTTGAACTTAGCAGTCATCGGATGAATCGGCCTATAGGTCCTCAATCAGAGCAGGAAGAGTTCCTACTAAAGTAGAAAGAGCTTCGATCAGAGCTGGAGAAGCTTCAGCAAGATCAACTTCGGCAGTAACTTCGTGAGCAACTTCAGCAGCAACTTCAAGAGCAACCCTAACGACGGTATCAGTATAAATCTCTTCAAATGCCTGCTTAGGAATAAGTCAGCGATGACACTCGCAATCCCTTTCTCGGCAGCTATCACAGCATCAAAAGGATCGACCGTCTCTAGAGCAATCGTCGTTTCAGGTGCAGGAGTCTCATCCTCCACATCTTTGCTATCCTCCAGCTTGGCCAGGTTCAAAATGAGATGATTGAGTTGATCTTCGGATAAAGCTCTTTCACGAGATTGTAGCACTTCTTATAGTTGATGTGATACAAGCCAAAGGTGGCTTTGGAAATCTCAGCCCTGAAGTCTCTGGAGGTCTTATAGTCCTCCACCACCTTGACCCTCTCTCTTAAGATTTGGTCCTTAGTTGCTAAGAGCATCTTTCTATTTTTGCCTTATATCGAAGGTGATCGCCCAAGTTTGTGTCCCTCTCCTATCATTGTTTCTTGTCATCTTCTTGCAGAGACTTCACCCTCTCGCTAGACTCCTCAAGGTTGAATGCCCATCGTATCTTGGCACTCTCGACTTTCTTGGTGGTAGCCTCAAATTCCAACTTCATGGCCGATAGCACCTCTTCGGCCTTCTTCCGCTTTCCTCCACCTCCTTAAGCTTCTTCTTGAGCGAAGCCTTGACTTTCTCATTTTCAGCTAAAGCCTCTCTCACAAAGGCGAGAGTATGCTCCAGCTATTCAAGAAGCGTAAGTCAGGAAAGAGGCAGACAAAAAAAAAGAAGAAAAGAGGAAGGACTCACCCCAATTACTTCGATGGTATTGAAATCTTATGCATCCTCCATAGAATATATCTTTCTGGTCTCCCGATCAGCTAGGAGAATCAGAAGGTCTGTCAGCTCCTTAGCAAGATGACGGTTAAAGAATAATGTCTCATCTTCGTCGATTGTTTTCGTCAGTATAATCTTCTCCTTTCGTGCAACAGCTTCGGGGGAAGGATGGTCAACTTTCGAAGAGATTTTGGGGGCCACGATCATCAGAACGATGACCTCCACTTTGGGCATGGAAACTTTGGATGTAGAGATTTCAAGAACTTCAGTCCTCGATCTCTCTGTTATTTCCATATTGGGAGACTTCGATCGATGTCGAAGGACCCGAAATGGAGACATTCCTCCTCTTTAGGAGCTCAGCTTTCATAGGCACGTCTGATTTCTTCTTCGTTCTTAATGGAACTACGACGATGTTATCAAAAATGATCTTCATCTCTGCAATAACAAAGTCAGAAGAAAGTTGGAGCTTGCAATCAGAAAAAAAGAGAATGAAGAGTAGTGACCTACATTGGGGACTGACAAGGCTAATGCCTGCATCAAAAAGATCTTGTTCTGTTAGAAGATTCTTGAACAAGGGGATCTGGACTCCAACTAGTTTTTGGTAGTCTTTGAAATCCTCCTTGAGCGGTTCATCCTTAGAATTTGGTCCTAACTTAGGTTGGCCCCAAGTGATCCTGAAATCCTAAGATTGGTCCGAAGAAATAAAAAATATCCATTCTTCTAATTGTGCACCAAAGATGGAAGATCGGTGTCGATCTTACACTTCAGTCGTGGAGAGAAGTACCACCAATTTTTATCATATGGATGTTTTTCAAAGTAAAAGACACCTAACAAGCGATCATCCTGGGGCAATTTTGAAGACATCGCAGATTAAAATGAAGACTATCAAAGACCTAATCCCATTTGGAGCTAAGTGGGAAGGATCTGGTAATAGTCTAATAAGTTGCAGATGAAATGATGCAAGGATATCTAAAGATCGGAAAGAAGCACCTCCTTATAAAAGGTGATACATCTTTCTGGAGGTTTTGAAATTCTATCGTTCTTATCTGGAACTATCAACCTAAACTCTGAAGGAATAAAATACTAAATCCGAAACTTTCTCAAATCGGATTTAGTGAGATGGGAACTCTCATGGTCAGATCCTAGGGATGCCCATCCCCGACCATGAGGGCTCTATCAAAAACCTTTGGAAAAGCTACTTTAGAAGAGCCAGGGGACTCTAGACTGCTATTTATCCTTAGCCCATGATGATCCATGAACTTCAAAGAGAGAAAAGGAGAAATCGAAAGAAGGTAAAACAAAGGCCTAAGAAGTCTAAGGAGCTCAAGGACCCAAAAGAAGAGGGAGGAACTGGCTAGGAGATTTCTTACTAGACACTTAATTGAGAAACACTCAAATATCTTTGGAAAGAGGCTTCAACTGCAAAAATATCAGAAGTAGAGGAAGCAACAGCAATGACGGAAAATGAAAATGAAACTCGAACAACTGAACATATACAAAGACTTTAGATGGCCGAGATCTTTCGTTCTCATCTGGTGCTCAAGATGCTACTATATGGCATTGCCTGATGGGTTGAAAAGATATACAAGAAACCATGTCTTTCGAAATCATCACGATGCCTCAAATCTCACTCTGGCATTTGTGGCAAAAAAAGTGTGAGCTACCTTTTCACCATAATTGGTAATAAATGTCAGAGTGGCTAGCGATGGTTTCATAGCAGAGTCCGTACCATTTCAGGAACCAATAGCGGTTGGACCCAAGAGCGCCTGACCACCACAGACACCAGCTGAAGAGTCACTTCGACAGAAGCTCGGCATAGGTCATCGCCCATTCAAGTCATCGCATAATTTTCAGCATCTCGGTACTAGTACGAGATAGTGTTCGACTACTTCTACCGCACCAATGAAGCCTCACAGTTGTATTGAAGCTCACTCCGATGCACAACTTCGGAATCCAAAAGAAGATTTACTTTCTAATGTGAAATACTTCGTACTAGAATGTAAGGGGCAAAGTATTATACCATATTTGGTCCTCTCTTGACACGTCTAATTTTTGAAGATGTAGCAGACACCTAGCATTATGGTGTGGTAATCCACATCTTGCAATCTGAACAACACCTCAGACATCGGCATCCAGCCAATTATCTGCAAGAGATCGGTAACCTAATGAGGTCCACATTGTCGAATTTCGGTGGATCTCATTTTTATTCCATCTCAGCTCTCTATAGGCCATCTAGATCGAGCACCTCCGAAGAGCTCTTAGATATGGAGGATGATGAGTTGGTAGTCTGTTGCAACAGCCCACTACTTCCTCAAATATGGATGCTAGTCTTGCAACAACCTGCTGACATCCACCACTCCGACTTTGATAGGCCCTAACTGCCTAACAGATTTTCTATAGAAGAAAAGGTAAAGAGAAAAAAGAGAGGATTCTGGACTCTTCTCACTTTTATCTTTTCTTCTACTGTTCTCTCTCTCAGTCTATTACTGACTTAACCATCGGAGGGTCTCCTGCCAGAGAACCCCCACCTTCTTCTCTAGCGTGTTTGGACTTTCTCGCAGAATTTTGGATCTTAGATCGAAGTCTGGCTACTCCAGCTTGACAAATGTCCCCTAGCCATTCCACAACCTCACCACACCATCGGAAAGATGCAGCAACAGTTGCATTCGGATATCTTCAGAAATACTGTGAAGCTACAAAAGCATCACCAATTCATTATATCCAAATTACCCATAATATCCTGGATATCTGAAACTCGAAGATGATTTATTCTACCCATCTAAGATTTACCATCTTCAATACATCCTTCAAGAGAAGAGATTGGTAAGAGCCAAGTGGCTATCTTCTTCTATAACTAATATTAACTTCCATATGAAGTTATTAATTACAAGATAAAAAAAATCCATGGCTATTTTACATCAAAGCCAGATATAGTCTCTTCAAATTCCAAATTCGTGAAGTATTGAATCATCCTAGTTTAGACTTAAAATCAGTTTTCACATTAACAAACAAAGCATCCCTCTTTCTGATCTTCCTCATCTTAAAGTTACATATATACCCCTCAAATGTATCGGCTCTACTAATCAACTACTCAACTAAAGAGAATTAAAGAAAGATAAGTAACTGAATTGTCAAATACAGGTTGATGATACAAATCATGTTTAAATATATTTGGTTACAATGATGGCCAGATTACACATAACTGCATGCAATCACTGCAATTAATGCTATATGTATACTAATGAAATTGATCCAACAACTACCAAGATAACTACATGCGGCTGCTAAAGTTGTTCCAACAATTATATGACCACAATGTTGATCTAACTAGAACAAATTATGCCACCCTCTCACTCATCCCTCATATAGAAGCTGCAAGATGACTTTCTGATTTATGGCCTATCAGTATTTTTCACAACCGTCAAAGAAATAAGCTATGTCAAATCTCAATTTACATTCCTCTCCACCCTTTTTCAGTCCAATATGTAATAATCAAATTAAAAAACTTCATTATATCAGCTAACCAATTTTCAACATTTCTTAGTTTATATTGGCAAATCATAATATTATTAAGGGTCTTTACAAAAATCAAGCCATAGGGCTTAACAATTAATGTAACTCCGCTATTAAAATATATTGGGATCACATGCATGAATTGTATACACTTTGCTTGTTCGAAATACATATATCATTGTTTATGATTGTCCCATTACGAGCACACGCATCCAAAAATAAAGCCATTTGTCTCATTAGTAGCTCATGTATAATATATATTCCTGACTTCTTAATCATCTGCATAATGCATTGGGGGTGAGCGTGACGTGCGAACCGCTCTCAGTCACCACCAAAAAAAAATACATTATTTGTGTTATTTAAATATTAATTTTTTGGACCATTTGTATATAATTTTGGTGTATATATAATTTAAAATATTTATTATCATCGAAGGTTGATCTAGTTTAGATTGATAAGCTGGAGCTGAGGATAAGAGATAGAATGGTGCCTTAGTGATCCTAGGAGCTAGTCGAAAGTCACAAAACCGCCAAAGAAGTTTGAATCTGTGCTTAGGCTTTCTGAAGCATCTTGAAATAGTAAAATAAAAAAAATCTGCTTGCCAAGAATTTTTCTATTGGAGAATCTCTGATATTTGACTCAGCCTATTTCGGTAGAATAAAAGAGGTTTTGAGAGAGAGGTGGATGAAAGAGATAAGATCTAAAGGACAATGGAAGTGGAGAGTCGGAGTTTATATAAGAGAATATGAGAGGAATATCTTGTATATTTGGGAGAAATGTATGCAATGATGTCACTCAGCTCGAGACTGTAAAAAGTCCATTGGATGGATCGCCACTAATAGAGTACTCTAAGCTCATAAGTGATGATTCGTCAATTTAAAATTTTTTAGAGACTCAATGTGACTTCAGAGAGCTTTCAAGAACTCGAGAGAACTTGGAAGGACATGGGCGTACTTGGAGTGAGAAAGATTTATTTGGAGGCCTTCAAAGAAAAAATTATATAGGCAAGGGTCCGATTCTACATGGCGTTATGGATATGTGAGGGAAGCTAGGGATAATAATTTTACACGTTTGGGAATTCATGGAGAGTTGATGAGATATGGATTTTGCAGTTACGGAGAACGTTCTAGAATTGTGGGTCAACTATTGCCGATTGGAAGGAAATTGGGATTTCTCCTTGGGATGATTACATAGCAGGAGGTGGTTGGTTGAAGTAATGGGCTCCTCGACTAATCCATTTCAGGCTCCTATGGGTAGGTGATACCACATCATGTGGTTGGATTCGAGATGTATTCATGGTAAATCACGTTCAACGGTTTGTATTATTTATGTGAAAGTTCTATCAATATCATTCAATCTATGTGTCATGGGATTTAACTGGAGATATACTTTGAGTAAAGATAAGTCAAGCTTCCTCTCTCTCTCCCTCTTTCTCTCTCTCAGGAATAAGGTGGTAGGTGCCAGTTGCAAATCCAAAACGCCGGATCCACTCACGTGGCTTTCCCACACCAAATCCCCTTCTTTCCAAAACGCCCGTGCGTTGCATGTGCTCCCACCACCAACCCTTCTCCAAATTCAAATCTTGAAATTAAAATTATTGAAAAGGAAAAGAGAGACCTGCCTCCGGCGGCTCGGCTCAAAGCCGTCCACATCGGCTTCACCAGCCGATCTCAATCGGTGAATCAATCCTAGAAGGTTAGGAAATAATTAGTCGATATAGATATTTTAATTCGGTTTGGTACCATATTAGTAGATATTGCTATTTCAATCCACAATTTCATCAACTTGGAGACTATGTACGGTCTGAGTCCGCTGTATCTTATAAATTTTTTGTCCCATTCCCGAAATACCCCTCCTCAACTACCACCCACCAACCCCGCTCTCAGGTGATTCGCATTCCGCTCCATAAATCTCCCCTCTTCCCCTCGAGCCCTCTCAGGGTTTTTCCTCTCTCTCTAGTTGGAAACAACGAACAAACAAAGGAACGGAGAGAGAGAAGGAAATGGCCCTAGCAAGCAGCTCCACTCTCTCCGCCACCAACCCCCTCCACCAACTCTCCTCCTCCTCCGCCGCTGCCACTGCCGGCGGCCAGCAGCACCGCCTTGCCTCCCTCCTCCCCGTCCAGCCCGCCGCGCTGTCCCTCGCCCGATCTCCGCCGTCCATGCGGCAGAGCCCGCTAAGAACCCGGCCGTCGCCGAGAAGACCCAGGCGGCCACGGCGGCGCCAGTGAAGTGGTCGCTGGACAGCTGGAAGTCGAAGAAGGCGCTGCAGCTGCCGGAGTACCCGGACAAGAAGGAGCTGGAGTCGGTGCTCCGGACGATGGAGAGCTTCCGCCGATCGTGTTCGCTGGCGAGGCTCGACACCTTGAGGAACGCCTCGCCGACGCCGCCGTCGGCAAGGCCTTCCTTCTCCAGGGGGGCGACTGCGCCGAGAGCTTTAAGGAGTTCCACGCCAACAACATCCGCGACACCTTCCGCATCCTCCTCCAGATGGGCGCCGTCCTCATGTTCGGCGGCCAGATGCCCGTCGTCAAGGTAAGATGCCCTTCCAATCCCCTCCGATCTGCATTCTGGGCCGTCGGATTGGCGGGATCTAGGGCCGTGATCACTCGATTCGGTGGTGGCGCAGGTGGGGCGGATGGCGGGCCAGTTCGCGAAGCCGAGGTCGGACCCGTTCGAGGAGCGGAACGGCGTGAAGCTTCCGAGCTATAGGGGGGATAACATTAACAGCGACGCGTTTGACGAAAAGTCGAGGACGCCGGACCCCCAGAGGATGATCAGGGCCTACTGCCAGGCGGCGGCGACGCTTAACCTCCTCCGGGCCTTCGCCACCGGAGGGTACGCCGCGATGCAGCGGGTGACGCAGTGGAATCTCGACTTCACCGAGCACAGTGAGCAGGGCGACCGGTGAGTTGTGTGATTTGTTCTGCTGATCTTGGTTTCGAGGATCCGTTTCATCGCCACCGATTAGAATGCTGTTCGTTTGGAGTTTTTGTCTGGTTTTAAACTCTGTGTAGCGTTCGCACTTATTTTGTTCGTATATTAGCCTTTTCTCAAAAAGGTCGATCGGTGTTATGCTGTTCTTTTATGTAGAAATAATAAATATTTATATATTAGCTGTGAATTCTTCCGATCATGTGTTCATAATTTCCTTATATGCTTTATTTTACGAGAAAGAAGAAGACTTAGAGTTCCCATATTAACTCTTTTACAACTTTATATTGCTGAATTTTGGATCAGTTTTTCTCTATAAAAGTTGTGTTGTTCCATTTATTTTATAATGAATTTGATTTCTTATGATAAATGTACATTTTTTCTAGATACATATTAAATCCAGCACCGACAAATAACGGATTGACTTCCATAATTCAATGTTAGGAGATTGTGACATCTAGAAATATAAAATATATTCACATGAATTCCACTCTACCAATTGGCTTGTTATTCCACATTATTATTTTCCTTTATAATGTTCTAAGCTGTCACTCTTAGAATATGCCCTGCTTTATTCTTTCTGTTTGTCTTAGAGTTTGGAAAAGGATATCTACCACAATTAAGGCGTGCTTTTATCAATAATTCAGTCCTCTAGAAAAGAAAGTGACTCGGCTGGGAAAGATAAAAATATATGCCTTTGACATCCTAAAGGGAAAAAGGAAATTATGGACTGTGACTTTCCTCCAAATTCAGGGAAAAAAACAAGAGATTTCTGGAATTGAATAGCCAGTTACTAAGTCAAGACTGAGACCTGTTCTAGTTACCATCGAGACCTTTTGAAATCCAAAGTCTAAAACCTGTTTCTTGTCTTGCTGTTTCTGTGGGAACGAGCTTGCAGGTACCGAGAGCTTGCCCACCGAGTGGATGAGGCACTGGGGTTCATGTCAGCGACAGGGCTAACCGTGGACCACCCAATCATGACGACGACTGAATTCTGGACCTCTCATGAGTGCCTCCTCCTCCCTTACGAGCAGGCCCTTACTCGTGAGGACTCTACCTCTGGCCTCTTTATGACTGCTCTGCCCACTTCCTCTGGGTCGGGAGCGCACTCGCCAGCTTGACGGAGCGCATGTTGAGTTCCTTCGTGGCATTGCCAATCCCCTTGGCATCAAGGTGGCTACAAAACTTCATTTTTCCTTCCAAGAATTCCTATTAGTATGTGATTGTGTGGAGACTAAAGATGGTTGCTTCAATGGATGAATGGACGCAGGTAAGCGATAAGATGGACCCGAGGGAGTTGGTGAAGCTAATTGAAATACTGAACCCTCATAACAAGCCGGGGAGAATCACAATAATTACGAGGATGGGGGCTGAGAACATGAGGGTGAAGCTTCCCACCTCATCCGAGCAGTTCGTGGGTCAGGCCAAATGGTCACCTGGGTCTGTGATCCTATGCATGGCAATACCATCAAGGCCCCCTGTGGCCTCAAGACTAGACCGTTTGATGCCATCCGGGTATGTGCAACTTCCCTCTCATTTGTCATTTTATCCAATATTGCATTCAAAGCTCTTATAAGTATATTGCATTTCATTTAACAAAAATAGCCTCAATCAAGGTTTTAAATATCATGGGATGGGGTCGTCCATGCAATGAGATGCATCCTGTGCTGATACATCAGATGTTGGATGTACCTTTTTGTCCCAGACTCTTAATCTATTTCTTCATTCATCCTGTCCCGATATTTGGGAAAGTTGGGATGCCGCCATCCACCGGAGTTTAAAACCTTGATCTCAACTAACTTTTGTTTCTTATTGACTTTATATTTTAACATTTTAATTCTAGCTTTAATGTCTTGGAGTACAATAATAGTTAAGTATGAAAAATAAAAGCTATTGTGAAACATTAAGTGCATATTTTTGAACTAAAGTTGGTTTTCAGGTGGTACATCTGTAGCTCTGTACCACCTCACAGCAAATAAACCCATCAGAAAACCTCATCCGTTTCTGTCAATTTTATTTAGTTTCCATTTCCTTGGAGTTACTTCTAATCAATTCTTTCAATCATGAATTAATATATAATTGATCGGTCAACTGTTCCCTTGAGCTTTCAAAATGGTGATCGAGCATGACAAACTCTAGTCCATTGTCTACAACACTGAGGTTTTGGGGCTTATAGCTCCATTAAATGGTTGAGGAATGCCTGTATCTTGTCGCAAGCGTCATTTTGAATTTTGGTCTTAGGGCAGGCATTCCCCTTCTAAACTGGTTCATCGGCCAACGATCCAATTCATCAATCAACGTATCCATGCAACGCATTATGGTAGCTGTCGACTTCATAAGTACTGAGGTTTTGCAGTAGTAACAAGTTACTACTTAAAATGATAAAATATAACATAAAAAGTTGATGTGAAGAGAAAAAAAGGATAATATGTAACCCTAGATTAGTTAATCAACTTGTACTAAGCAATCTTAGGGAAGATTTATCCTGAGTTTTGAGTAAAATTGTGATGACACTTTTAAGCTTTGATTCTCTCCATTCATCATAAAAAGCAGAAATCTATTAAAGAGAATATTTAATTATTCATGCTAAAGTAACCTCAAGTGAGGAACGGAGACACGAACCCAGAAATGTTGACCACGTAAATTGGGTGAAATGGTGTCATTGGTAATGACATATGTCTACTCATTGCCCACTAAAATAATTATCCAAAATGGTCATTAGTAGTGGTTGGTGCAGTCCTCAGATTTGAGGTTAAGATTAGTGTGGGGGAGATTAATCTATATTAAATGGCGTTACTAAGTTGTTTAGTGTGTGTTCTGTGTTTATTCATAGATATTAAAGGCAGACCCAGGCGCTAACCTTTTCTTTGGCATATGAGTAGTTAAGATTCCTCTAGTTTGAATTAAATATCCCATGGCATATTTTCTGATTTGCCGAGCCGGTCCATGGCATGCACAAACAATGCTTATTGTTGACCGAGAACGCAGGAGCTGTAGATGCCAAAAAAGGACCATCTGATGTGGTTTAGTTTGCTAAATGTATTATCTACCTGCATCAAATTAGGTAAGAAAAATGTTAAACTAAACATCAGCCCTCATAACAACATTAAAATCAGAACTAATGCTTGTTTAGGAAGAGAGCCATGTGGTTGGATGGCAGGCCTCCCACAAAACGAATATTTCAGGCACTAATTTGATTTTTCTGGCTTTTTTTGAAAGGAATGATGTTAGTTTAGCGTTACTTGTTTAGTATTTGACCCTGCAGCCTTTGCTGGATGCCCTAGCCATTTCCCAGGCTCTCTCAGCAATCAAACCCTAATTCTTCATCACCCATCTCAAAATCATTGGCTTTATCTCTCTTAAGGGCATGTTGGCATCTCTTATTGCATCTTTGGCGTCCACAATTAAAGTTGATGGAGAGTTTGTAGAAGTTTAAGATCTCACAAATCCAAATCCTTCAAGGGTGCGTTTGGTTCGCAATTAGAATTGGAATGAAATTAAAATGGTCATATTCCTTAATGCATTTGATTCGTAATCGAAATCGGAATCGAAATGAATTTTGAATATTAAGAAAAATATGGATTGAGTTTTGGAAGATTAGAAAATGGGACTCTCCCCAATTATATGGTTGGAATGATAGTTATTCTCATTTCCATTTCAGAATTCAACTCCTCCCAATCAAACATGCCATAAAATTCAGATAGAATAGATCATCTTTCATGCTCAATAAGATGAAAATCTATTGCCTTATTGCTGGTGATAATGCTTTTTTCTTTCTTGGCTGGCAGGCGGAGGTGCGAGCATTTTTTGATGTACATGAGCAGGAAGGGAGCCACCCTGGTGGTGTTCATCTGGAGATGACAGGGCAGAATGTGACGGAGTGCATTGGTGGGTCTCGGGCCGTGACCTTCGATGACCTGGGATCACGCTACCACACCCACTGTGACCCAAGGCTCAACGCATCTCAGTCACTGGAGCTTGCCTTCATTATTGCAGAGCGTCTTAGAAAGAGGAGGATCCGGTTGCCGCGCTCCAACAATTTGAGCTCTTTGCCCCCCTCGCCTTTCTGAGGCCATGAAGTTTGGTGGAATCTGCAATATTTACTTATAGTTTTATTTGTTGATGGTTTCTCTTACTATAATTATATAAGTTAATATATCAGGTAATGTACTTTCTGTTTTTAAAGCTATATGTACAAGTGATCTAGACGGTTGGCCTTCGGTCTTTGATAAGGAATAAGAGCAGTAGAATGGCTGCTGTTACGTTCAGCGGTTGGGTTGTGAAGACTCTGTTTGATGAGGCACTGGATGGCACTGTGGTGGGGTTAAGTCTAGTGGTACGCTTTCATCCTTAATGCAAGCAGATTCAAAGCAACGGTTTTTTTCTCTTGTTTCTTCCTTCCTCCACCTAATTTCTTCCTCCCTATCCATCTTTATTTCATTATGTGAATCTTATTGCTCTTTTGCCAATCAAATTTGTTGATAACTGGTTCTTACGGGGAAATTAAAAAATCATGGAAAGCAGCTATTGCGGTTGAGTCAAGTCAGGCTCATGAGGTTAGATCCGTGTTCAGTTCGACGTAAAGGTATTTTCTGCTTTAGAGATTTATCAGGACGTACCTAATATGGTTCGTACCAAAACAATCAGATTCAAAAGGTGTCTCTATGGGAGAGGAGAGTGTCTGAATCTAACAAAGTATGATTGTATGACTGAACAATCGATGTGGGATTAAAGTTCGTTCATCTTCCATAACAGTGGCTCCTTCAGTTAGAAAATCACTGCATATTGAGAAAAATTATTGAGAAAAATCTGTATGGGTCATCAATATTGCGGTCGAGTCAAGTCACGCTCATGAGGTTAGAATTTATATTCAGTTCGATGTAAAGATATTGTCCGTCTTGGAGATCCATTGAAATATACTTTGATGTGAGTATATTTTTTATGATTTTATCTTTTTGGATCCATGTCAAAGTGATAGGATCCAAAAAGTGTCTTCCAATATACTTTGATGTGAGTATATTTTTATGATTTTATCTTTTTGGATCCATGTCAAAGTGATAGGATCCAAAAAGTGTCTTCCAATATACTTTGATGTGAGTATATTTTTTATGATTTTATCTTTTGGATCCATGTCAAAGTGATAGGATCCAAAAAGTGCCTTCCATATGAAAGAAAGGTGTTCAAACCTAATAAGATATGATTGTCCGGCTGAACAATCGATATGAGATTAAAATTCGCACCTCCTCCGCAACAGCAGCCGTGCAGGATTTTCGCTTTTGCTTGCACTGGCAATGTACCCCGCTGTCGCGGAAGCTATTCTCACAGCTGCTTGGAAACGGAACCCGCGTTAAAGAAGATGTTTAAAAGTGACAAGTCAACGAACGACCTTTATTAGTTAAAAAAAAAAAGAGAGACCTTTATCGCGAATGATGGTCCATAGTGATTAGTGACGTCTGCAAATAAATGTGACTGATGCTCCTTTAGGATTTTTTTCTAAAGAACTTGTTATTCCGTTGTAATGGATCAACCAGAACCGTTGTTCAGAGTTACAACAGCTGTAACAGCCATTATCTATCCAAAAAAAATATTTTTCAATGTTTTAATCTTAAAATAATTATTAAAATAACGATTATTATAATGGTGGACGCCAAAGGTAAATGTCCAGTGAGGCAGTGGGGAGGAATAAAGAATTAAAAGGTTTCGAAACTATTACTTTATTTTAGTTATACAATTATGGCCTGAGATATGTTGGCTGATGAAATAATTATAATTATTTTTGGTAAAAAATAATTACAAATTCTTTTGACAATTTATATAAAAACATAAATTAAGAAGAATAAAAATATGTTGAAAAATAAGAGGTATATAGAATTAAAGAAATCTGTAAATATATCATCAAATATTTAATAGGATAAGAAAATATAAAATATATTAATAAATAAGAGATATCTAACATGAAAAAATATATAACTAAATTAATAAATAAAAATATCAATAGATCTGGAAGTGAAAATGAAAGAAAGCCATCATCTAAAATAATAATTTACTATTACCATATGGTAAGCTCTCTAGGTAGTTTTAGGATCTTACATGTTAGGATTTGATACCTCGAGATTCGGTCCACAATGAGCCCATAGCGAGGTCCGCGATGACAAAGAAATCTAACGAGTCTAAGATCAGTCCAAACGAAATTTAGATGGAGAAGATACGCTCGAGAGAAGTCCGGAACAGATGATACAACTCATGAGGCGGCAGAGGCCGCGGTGGAGTGAGCGCATGTGGCGACACGGGGCCAGCTGCGAGTGTGCGACCCAGAGTGCGGATGCACGGACGCGCGTGGTGCGCAACCCAGGCCCAGGCGGCGCGCACAGGCACGGCCCACACGGATCCTCACACGGTCCATGCACGGTGCGTGGACCGATGGTCCATGTTGATCGCTGTGGACAGACCGAGTATTTTCGTCTGATTTTCATGGTCCACCATGGATCGAACATGTTTCGAAAGTGATTCTCATGGTCCACGATAGATTTTCATGGATCGATGCGCGATCGGATGGCTACGGATGATTTCGATCATGATTGGACGGCTATTGACGATTTCAAGGAGATCAGCGGGCATGCAGCGCACGATCTAGCACGATCCAATGGTCGTTTGATCAAACGGCATGAAAGTGTTGCCGGGCATGATCCAATGGTGAGAGGCATGTTTGGATGCTGAAAGGAGTTTGTCTCTGATACTGTTTGGGTTTAGGGTCTTTAAGAGATTCTGTGGGCGAAACATCAGAGATCGGAAGTACAGCATGGTGTTGTGTGTTCGGCTGAGGATCCAGAGCAGTAGTAGATCGAGAGGAGCCGGCAGAAAGCAGAAGCAGAGTGCTTTAGGAAGACTGTCAGACAGTAGACAGCGATCGCTTCAGAAGGTCTTCCTAAAAAAAGAGCTTTTATGAGGAAGAACTTCTTGTGAGGAGGAGATTGGATGAGAATTGAGAGTGTGATCTTCTCTTATAATTTTTTCTTTTTTCATAGTAAAATTTGCATGCTTCGTGAAGTCGAGTCTTTTGGCTGATCCACGTATTTGATTGTCTTCTTGTTTTATTTATTATTTTTTTTGTTGCAATATGTGGTATCAAAAAGATCTTGTGGAGGTAGTGTTCTGACTAGATATCTCCAACTTCGCACAACCAATGATATCTCATGTATACCACCTTCTACCAAGGGTCAAGGGCAAAGTCTCGGGCAATGCTGCAGTGGCTACGCCGGGCTACACTCATGATTCAATTAGATGCTTGAAGCAAACTTTGGTACAAATGGAATGGCAACGATTCCAGCCGATTCCCCTTTAACCGTTGCACCACGCCTACTTTTCTACTCTAATGTCTTCTCTTCCATTTCCTTCTTTTTGGCTGCTCCGAATACTTATTGCACTTATAGGCCGTAATGCAATTGAACAAAAATGAGAAAAGAAAGAAAGAATAGAAATAACTAAGGAATGAACAAAACATGGGAATAATAAAGCAATCACATACATAGGGTAAAGAGTAAAGAGATTTTATAATTTTCAGTAGAAAATGTAACAACGAACGATATATACAAGAAAGCAAAGATTAAAATATACCAATGTTGGAGTTTGGAGGGGTGTGAAATATCTACCCATAGATCGAGTACGCCGCTTGAGATAATTTGCTTTGGTTGATGGTTGGAAACCAACCTCCTCTTCTGCCCAATCCAACAATCCTTCAAGGTCAAAAAAAACAACTTTCAAAGGTCAAACAAACAACTGTCAAAGGTTTAAAAAAAAAAAAAACACCAAAGACAAAGTACAATTCTATAATTGGCGGTTGTTTAAATCTTTCATAGCTTCAAGACAACAAAATAATTTGAGCCTCTTCAACCTAAGCCCAAACTTCTTCGCCATCTTTTGGCACCAAAAGAATTGCTAAAGAAAAGAGTGAGAAAGAAAGAAGAGATCAAAAGAATCTTTATTCTCAAAAGAGAAGACCCAATATTCAATCAAAGCTGTAGAAAGAGTTATTCTAAAAATAAAAAAAGAAAAAAGATGTTGAAACGGAGAAAGAAAGCATACTTTGTATTAGGCGATGGGATATCAAGGTAGGATTCTTAGAGCACCTTTCCTTCTTAGCCCCCATTGAGAGTTGAGACATCTTCTCTTCCCTCTCTCTCTCCGTCTCTCGGCTTGATTCTCGCAATGGGAGGGGTGTGGAAACAAATTTCAATCAGAAAACAACTATTAGAAGAGTCTGATTAATTAGAAATTCCAAAATTAAATTTAGTAAAACACATGGATATTTGATGTGGCATCCTAGATTTTCTATAATTTTTTAGATTTTTTTTTAAATTTTGGATGGGCAAAACTTTCTCTATCCTATTCATGCAATAGGTACAGAAAAGCAGTATCATTAAATAATAGACAATAATAGAAAAATAATATTATTATCTTTTATTATTTTTTATTAGATAAATAATAATATTTTTGGATCTTGCAATTTTTTTGAGAAAAAAATTTAGTATTTAAAATAATATTTAATTAAAAGGTATAGATGAAAATAATAATTTTATTCATGTTACCGCGATCCATCGTAATGAAAAATAATAAAAATAATAACCATCAAATTTTTTCATATTATTTATCTCAAAAACATAATGGGAGGTGGCAAAAACTGTCATGAAGGTTATAACACTGTTATCAACCATGAATGATACATCAACCAGGAGACATTCTAGTGATTATAGAATAAAGAGCACATATTTTTAAATTATAGGCGACGAAGATTTATGGACATACTAATATATACCTTTGAGATATATCTCATGGATACGTGGCAAATTGATGTATAAAGATGATTTTTATACCGTGCTCTCCTTATGTCTATAAATCAAACTTCAGTGGACATCGCGAGGTGAAAAAAATATTTATTATAATGATGATACCATATGAAATTTATAACAAATCAATAAAATCTTTATATTTCATCGATTGTTATATATTTCATCAATTCTCGTAAATTATATCTCATATTATTTTCATGTATTTCATTCGTTCTCGGCTGTTGATTGATTTGTTACCATGGTGACGTGGTGTCACCATTGCAACGAATATTTTCTCGTGAGATGGAATCATCTTCTTTGTGATCTAAGATTTTAAGAATGCGCCGTATATCTTTCACTCATCAACCATCCTCAATTGCGTCGTGGATCTCAAAAAATATTCATTACAATGATAATACCACATCATATTTATCACAAATCAATAAGAATCTCTATATTTCGTCGATTCTAATGTATTTCATTGATTTCTATGAATGAGACCTCATGTTACCCCCTTATATTTCACTGGTTTAAGATTTTTCATTAGTTTGTTACAGATATGACATGATTTTACTGTTGCAACGAATATTTCCCGTGGATCTCATCTTCCGGTGTTTGGTGGAACATCCTGAACAGACCTTGCAAACACATAAGCACATGTTTCAACAAAACCACACCCACATACGTAAGTGTATTAGGTGTAGATTCTCCAAGGTGATCCAACGAACAATCCCCAAGTTCATTTGTTCCAGACCTCGCCATGATCCTAAGCACCAGCGACCCTATTTTTATGCCCGTCCGATCTTAATCAGACGCTCGGTGAAACACGTGCGCGGCTCCTCCTGATCTCGCCACGTACGATCCTCCGGCGCTCCTTCTAGCGTGTTCCCACCCTTTCGTCGCTGGAAGCTTCGGTACTGCTCTCTCTGCTTTGCTCTCGAGAGTTCTCTCCCATCCATTATCTTCTGCCACAAACCCTCCATTTTGCTGCACGGACGCGAATCACCATACGAAAGAGAAGAGATTGAGAAAAGTCTCGTCGTGACCGCCATGATTGCCTCCCCGGTCTCCAAACTCCTAGAGAAGCTCCGCTTTCCCCCTCCGCTCCGCCGTCGCGGCCACCCATTCCGATCGTTCTCCTCCGAGGCCCGCGACCTCGCCAGAGATACAAAACCCGTCGACATCGACCGCGGCACCGACGTCTCCCCGCCCCGCGGTCCGCCGTCGCCGTCGCCGCGGCGGCGATCTTTTCCCCAGCTTCTTCTCCGGTACTCCTCCTCTTCTTCCCGAATTTGTTCGATCGCTGGGTCGATTAATCTCGTCTAACTCTTCTCGTTTTAGGGGTCCAGATGCGTTTGATCCGTTCAACCCGACGAGGAGTCTGAGCCAGGTGTTGAACCTGATGGACCAGATGCTGGAGAGCCCGTTCGCGGCGGTGAGGGGGATGCGGCGCGGGTGGGACGCGAGGGAGGAGGAGGACGCGCTGTACTTGAGTGTCGAAATGCCCGGCCTGGGGAAGGAGGACGTGAGTGTGACGGTGGAGCAGAACGCGCTGGTGATAAAGGGGGAGGGCGGGGAAGAGGAGGGGAAGGGCGAAGAGGAGGGGAGCGGGCGGAGAAGGTACAGCAGCCGGATCGAACTGCCGCCGAATTTGTACAATATAGGCGAGATTAAGGCGGAGATGAAGAATGGGGTGCTCAAGTTGGTGGTGCCCAAGGTGAAGGAGGAGGAGCGCAAGGACGTGGTCCAGGTCCAGATCGAGTGAGGATATATATAGAGAGTATTTGCTAGCTTCCATGTTTGCTGCTTTGCTTGTTGTGGTCGTAGCGTGTTTGCGAGTTTGTTCGAAGTCGCAGACGTAAAGCTTTTCGAGCATGTTAGTATCCAAACTTTGTGTAGAATGGAATTAGGTTTAGGATTTAGGAATGTCTAATTTCTAATGACTTTTGAACTGAAGGATACCGGTGTCCATGGAAGAGCAAAGCCGGCCTTTGGCTGATTACCGTACAATATTGTTGAATAACAAATATATATTTATATTAGATTCAGTGTGTCAAAGTTATCGATCAGACGAGATTTTAGTTTCTTTTGATAAGTATTTGTGGAAAATAGAATGCAAAGGTTAATATATAATTTATGTTTTATTGTATTTTATATATATACATCCTATTTCTCATTAATTAATATAATTTTTTAAAGATATTTC
>KE504864.1:793757-806843 GCA_000441515.1 Elaeis oleifera
AAATAAACTCCTCCTCTCTCTCTCTCTCTCTCTCTCTCTCAACTGTGAGTCTGTAATTGTTTTAAGCCTGTTGATTTGTAAGAACACATTTTGAATATTGGGAGGGAGTGGTTGTAGATGCACTCAACCTCATGAATTCTCTATTTGTCCGTTCAAATCTCGATTGTGTGGTTGCACCTAGTTGCAATCTAAACCCCGCTCTGCTGTGATTGAAGATGTTTTGGGTTTTTTTTTTAAAGATCCAGACACCAGAGATTTGCAGACTACCAATTTGTCTTTCTTAAACACAAAAACAGGAAATGAAAATAAATCAATTCTTATAAAATATGGAACAACACAAAAACACATCAAAGGGAAATGCTATCACATTTAAAACAGCAGGCACAGCTCAAAATTCCAAATCACGCGAGTTCGGATGATTTCTCATGGTCCCTGGGGTAGCACTAGCGAATAGAAAGAAAATGATGTTGCGACGATTGCAACACCCTACTGGCTTTGGCTCCACCATGGAGACCGCATAGAGCGAAACCAAACGGGAACAATCCAGCAAATCCCACCACCTTCCTCTTGGACCCTTGCGCTAAATCGAGACACATCCGTGCACGGAAAATATCAGGTCATGGTACAAATTAGCCAGCAGCGTGCCGCTGAGTCCGCTTGCATGCGCCCATTTGATCGCCTTCTCTCTCCAGCCCGAATCATTAGCCGACTCAGCTAAATTTGCTACCCAAATTTGGATCAGCCAAGTTTCGATTGCCAATAATATCCTATACGTGGAAATGGAGTCTTCTAACTGCACCCAAACTAGATTTGGGCACTGAGCCGTGCTAGAAGACTCTACCCAAATTAGACTTGGGCACTGGGTTGTGCCTGGCACGGCCCGACCCGACCTTGGCCCATCAGGCCACGATCCAAACGGGTCGTGTTGGGCACGGTCTGTTTATCCCGGATCTCAGCCTGGCATGACCCTAGGCTAAGGATTTGGCGGGCCATGTCTGGCATGGCTCGTGGCCCGTCAGGTCAACAAGACGGTCCATTTTTTTTAAAATCAGTCCAAATGGATCGTGTCTGGTACGGTCCGTTTAAGACCGTTACGGATTGTATCTGGCACGATCCGTTTAAGGCCGTTACAGGTCAGACCCAGCTCGTAACGGCTAAAACTCTCTCTCTTTTGTTTTTTTGGGTTATAACCGCTAGTTTGGGAAAATGGTCATTTTGACCTCTCCAACGGTTCAAAACGACTAGATTGAGGGGTATTTTGAAAAAATGAAAGTTTTGGTGATGAAATCTCTTCATCTGTATCTTCTTCATCTTTAAGCAACGGATTAGAATTTTATTTACGAAATGAAATATCTTCTGCATTGGATGAAAATTAAATAGAAAATATTAATATGTTGGCCTCGTGGAGAGTGTAAAAAATCAATATCCTGTTATATCTGCAATTGCACGTGATATTTTAGCTGTGTCGATATCTACAATAGCATCGGAATCAGCTTTTAGTACAAGTCGGTGCGTTCTGGATGAAAAAAGTAGTATGACGGGCAAGACAATTGAGATACTGCTCTGTTTCAAAGATTGGCTAGATGCGGAGATGAGACTTCAGGATAAAGGAGGATATAATACTGGATCTGATGATGAAGACAACACAAATGGCATAGATAATTAGTTAAGATTTATTTTAATTCTTAATTTCTTAAAATTGTATATTTTACTTTTATTTGTTGAGGTAGATCACCTCTAATTTCTTCTCTCTCCCTCATTATATTCTGGAGGTCAGGCCTAGTCCTCCTCCCTCCTTTGTACGATTTTGATTTATATTAATAAACTGATAGGGGTCCATACCAAATCCTCCACTATTACAAAGTGTTTTTACTTTACAAAAAAAATTCAATATCTTCAATTTTTTTTATTATCCCTAACTTATTATTTATAAAAATATTTTTAAAATAAAATTTTAAAAATATCTCGTGCCAAATAGACAGTGCCACGGCCCATATGGGCTAGCACGCAGACTTGGGCACATGCTGTGCCGTGTCTGGCCCGACGGGCTGTGCGAGCCCAAGCTTTGAAGGGCTGTGCCAGGCCTGGGCCGTGGGCCACCAAACCTCCAACTCGGTCCGGCTCCTAGTATATGGCACGGCCCGCTATAGTGCTTGGCAGGCTATGCTAGGCATGGCCCAGTTCGTGTCGGGCCGTAAGTGGAGTCTCCTATTTAGAACTTGATTCTTGTAAATTTTTAATTAAGCAAGGAATCAATTCAAGTTTTTGAACCAAGGTTGGTTCAAGCTTGAATTAGAGCTTGACCTAAACTTGGTTATTTGAATTAATATTCTTGGATTGAAACATAAAACATACGTGTCAATTAAAGTCTTAATTATAAAGCTATAAAGCATAAGTTTTTTTGGTAAAATATAAGGCATAAGTCTAGAAAATACCTACTGGGACAACCAATTCTGCTACCTCGATTTGCACTCGACGCACGATATCTCTGACTCAACAATGGTACTCGACCATGTGTCGTCGATCGATGTCAGACTGAATGGTCTAATCGATCAAAGGAGTCGATGATTTGCCACACCGACTATTTTATCAACATTCGATACCGACAATCTATCGCCGATCATCTACTCAAACAGTGACCAACTAAGACAATCCGATATCCAATCGGTAGCGGCATCCCGTCGGCATCTAGTCGGTAATGACATCCTGTTGGCACGTCATCGACGATACCATCGACGACTCTGACATAACATTGGGATCACCGACTACTAGTCGGTATCACCAACCCCCAGTTGGCTTATCAGAAATCATTAGCGCAATAAGCGTGTAATCGTCAGCGCACTAAGTGCGTAATGGTTACTTCTATGATCAGGCCATCAGTTGCCCACTAAATAAGCATTAATTGCCCACTCCACGACACCACAAAGTCGAAATAAGCGAGATCCACGTGCCTAACTGTTACAAACGGTTACCAACAATTCGTCTATAAAAGGGAGGTAAATAAACAGTGTTAGTAAGACACTTCTGGACTGATATTCTGTCAATTTTGATATTCTACTTTCTGTTCGATCACTCCTCACTGACTTAAGTACGGAGGGTTTCCGTCGGACACAACTCCGATCAGTGTGGACATCTTTTGCAAGTGCTCTTTGTCGACATCAGGCACTCTAGGAGATTAGCTGCAACAGATTGACGCGCCAGGAAGGGGGCGGCATGAACAATCATTTTGCCATTGATCATGATAAGAATGGAGCACAACTCTCCACTGGTTCCACCAGGCAATCTTCCCATTAAGAAGACCGTTCGCCACCATTGGCAGAGCCCAACACCTCGCATCCGATCGTCACGACGAACACCCAGCAGTTTGCTGCCCTAGTGTAGCAAGTTATTATGCTGACAGAGGTAGTGCACAACCTCCAGTAGCAGCAATAATAATAACAGCAATAACAACGATCAGGACCAGAGGAACCAACGTTGTACAAAGTGCCATCAAGGCACTGTTGCCGCGCTCTACAGCAAGCACCTTCTCCTCCCCCTGAATGACGACAGGCTCTGCAGTCTCGTGTTGAGCCTCAACCATCCCGACACTCCCATCGTGCTGACCACAAAGAGTGACGGTCTCCTTCTCCCTCTTGCAATCACAGTACAAAGAAGGGAAGCACCCTAGCTCATCACCAAGTTCTTCCTCTTCAAGTTCTTCTGAGGAAGATTCGATGCCGAAAGTATCCCAACGACAGCGATTCGATGACTATGAGCGCAAGCTTAGGGAGTTCGACCATCGACTCGCACAAATCCAAGTGGATGACTGCGGGTTCTTCAATGACCTTGGCATCCACTCGATGCCACCCTTTACCTGGTGCATCCTGGATGAATCTATTTTGGCTCATTTCAAGATGCCACATATGGAGCCATACGATGGCTCCACCAACCCCGTCGACCACCAAAGAGCTACAAAGCTCTCATGATGATTTAGGGCATGATCGATACCCTCCTCTGTGTGGCTTTTCGGTAACCCTTTGGAAGACAGCTCGAGTTTGGTATTCGGGACTTAGTCCAAGGAGCATCAACTCCTTCGATCAACTCAACTAGCAGTTCGTGGTGCATTCCCACACTAGCAGAAAGTTACCACATACTTCTGCAAACCTCTTCTCGATCAAGCAACAAAAAGGGAATTACTAAGAGATTACGTGGCGTATTTCAATGCCACCATGTTGGAAGTCTATGACCTTGATCAGGATAGGGCTATGACGGCTGCTACTCAGGGACTTCGTGGCTCATGCTTCACTTACTTCTTAGATAAGATAGCCCCTAAGTCATTTTTTGAGTTCCTCATTCGAGCACAGAAATATATCTATGCCGAAGAAGCTGCTGCTACTCGATGCGATAGTGAGGGCATAGGAGCTTCGAAGAAGAACAAGACCGAGGGAGGTTTAGGTCAAAGACGATCCGATAGGGATGCTTCTCGATGACAATCGATGTCGAGACTGAGGAGCCCAAGCTATAAGTATGACAGCTATACTCCGCTTGTGGCTTCTCGATCTCAAATCTTCATGGAGATCGAGAAGGAAGAATATGTGAGGAAGCCCCTACCGATGCGAGCCCCACCACGTTCTCGTAATCGGAACAAATACTGTCGATTCCACTGCGACTATAGACATGACACCGATGACTGCATCCAATTGAAGGATGAAATCAAGGACCTCATCCACAGAGGATATCTCAAAAAATATGTCCAAGGTCAACAGCTTGAAGTTGCTGCAGAGCAACCTCCACCACCAACTGGAGAGATTTTCAATTGATCGACTATAGGGGTGATCAACATAATCACAGACTGACCGAGAAACTAGGGGCAAGCATCAAAGAGGAGTCATCCAAGAAATGATGACACGACACTGTAATCTCCTTTTCGAAAAAAGATGCTCGAAAAGTTCAAACTCCTCATGATGATGTTGTCGTTATCTCAACAATGATAGCTAATTATGATGTAAAAAATATTTGTAGATAATTCTATGCCTAAGAGCATATTGGCTCAAAACCCTCGATGAGATATCCATCCCCCAAACATGGAATACTGACAATCTACATATGTATTATCAGTAGATATGTCTTCGATAAATATTTGAAATGACATGTTCAGCTTTCGATATCTTTGTTGAATATTCGACTATCTACAAGCTACTTATCTACCGACCTGACTTCGGTCGATAAAAGACCGACTTTGGTTGGCAAAAGACCGACTCCGATCGGCTAACATCGACTTTGGTCGGTAAATATCAACTCCAATTAGATAACACCGACTGATAACACTGATTTCGGTCGGTTGAGCACCGACTCCAGATAGTCAAAATTAATCAGTTAATCAATTGTTTGAGTAAAAAAAGAAAAGGTAAGTACTCAACACTTAGAAAAATTTACTTTCATGACTGTGAAAAGACAAAGGGATTACAAAAAGCGAACTAAGATCTAAATACAAAAAGCGGACTAAGCTACACCGACTCCCTTTCATCGACTCCTTCAGCTGTCTCTCCAGTCGTTGCCACTGCATCGGTCTCTTGGATCCCGATAGCCGACTCTTCCTCAGTAATAGGCACAATTTGCGTGAATCGTCAGGAGCCAACAATCGTCCGACGCATGGCAGCGCCCAATCGGCTGAAATGAAATCAAGTCATATCTTCCCGCCGTTTGGTCGCCTGCAACATTAAATAACCATCTTTTCGAGATGGCACTCCAATAATAATTATACGATCTCCAAAATGATAAAGTGACTGACGGTTCAATTTTCAAAAAAATCATAAATGCTGACAGCCTAAGCGACCACAGAATCCAGCACCAAATTATAACAGAAGATACTTCCATTGTCCAACGTGTCAAGTCATCTTGAACTTGAGAGTGGAGGGCAATTGTTGGGACAACTGATTCTACTATCTTGATTTGCACTCGATGTACGAATATCTCTGACTCGACAACGATACCCGACTATATGTCGCCGACTGATATCAGGCTGAATGGTCTAATCGATCAAAGGAGTTGACGATTTGTCACACCGACTGTCTTATTAGCATTCGACACCGACAATCTATCGTCGATAGTCTACTCAAGTAGTGACTGACTAAGAAAATCTGACATCCAGTCGATAGCAGCATTTTGTTGGCATCCAATCGATAATGACATCCTGTTGGTATGCCATTGACGATACCATCGATGACTCCGATATAACATTAGGATCATCGACTTTCAGTCGGCTTATCAGAAATCGTTAGCGCAATAAGCACACCATCGGGACCCATGTGCCTAACTGTTACAAATGGTTACCAACAATTTATCTATAAAAGGAAGGTAAATGAATAGTGTTGATAAGATATTTCTGGATTGATACTCTGTCAATTTTGATATTTTACTTCCTGTTCGACCACTCTCCACCGACTTAAGCATCAGAGGGTTTCCATCAGATACAACTCTGATCAGTGTGGACTTTTTTTGCAGATGCTCTTCACCGGCATCAGGCTCTCCAGAAGATTGATCGCAACAATACCAAATATACTACCGGCCATGCTTCTCTATACAAAAAAACCCGAGCCTCATCAAGTTGAGCTTAAATGAGCTAGATTTTCAGCTTAGCTTGAAATTATTTTGAGTCTAAATTGTTAATTCAAGCTCGGTTAATTTAGTTTCAAACCAAGCTTGAAGTAAGTTTGTTCTTGGTTGAGCTTAAGTTAAGTGCAACACGTGCTATTCCTTATTTGCAACCCTTACTGTAACGTGTTTTGACCTGGGTCTCCAAATCACAAAAAAAAAAAAAGAAGAAATTATTAAATAAATCATCCCAAAACCTTTAAACAAGTCCCCCACCTCCAACCAAAAAAAAAAGAAAAAACAAAAGAAGAAAACAAGCCCATCTTGTTAGCTTATCTATGCTCAGAGATGTCATTTGGTCGGGTCCGAACTAGGTTTCATTATAGTTATTCCAACCAAAATCAATCTAAACGCTAATTCAATTAAAAAAAGTTTTTACTCATACTTAATTTGGACCCAAAACAACTGGGCATCAAGTCAGATTTTAGATAAAATATGTTTATTTGATAATATTTTGGACTTTTCCAAAATATTTAATGTGCTCAAATGCTATCCGATTAACTTTGAACTATGAAAAAAATAAAAGAACCGAAAACTGTATCTAAAGTAGGGATTCTTTTCCACATTTATCTTTTTGTTATCAAAATCTTTATGCCAGATATGAACAAAAGAATTTTTAAAAATGATTAAATTTAATATAATTATTAAATCACAACTGATATATTAAAAATTTGCAACAAATGACATGGAAAGAAAGTTGGACGATTTGGTTTTCACAACTAATATTTATTTTATCTTTGATAATTAAAGGAATTAATTCATACACACACACATATGTGTGTGTGTATGTATAATGCATGTGTGTATTTATAGATTTATAGGTAGGAGAATATATACAATGCAGATAGTTTGACCGGTTTTGGGTATATAAATCGAACCACAATTCAACAAGGTTCGGATTTAATTATAAATCAAATAAAAAAATCTAATATTATGAATTATTTTAATTAAATTATATCTGAAGTTAGTTTAACGGGTTGTTGACTTCCATTGAATGATACCGACCCTCATCTGCAGCAACCTCGAGGGGGGCATATTTTCGTCCTATAATCTTCCAAGAGACAAGCTTTTCATTTGCTCCTACGATGTTTTAATAGACTCCACACTCGTCAGCGAGAACTAGAGCCTAGTGGGCGAGCTCCATACGGGATCCGGTCACTCTCCCCCGCTGCTCTCGCTCATCCCGCCTCCTCTCTTTTACTACTATCGTGGTGTGTCGTCGACGGCGGCGATGGCGGCTGGTGGCGAGAAGATCGACTACGTGTTCAAGGTGGTCCTCATCGGGGACTCGGCGGTGGGAAGTCCCAGATCCTGGCCCGCTTCGCTCGCAACGAGTTCAGCCTCGACTCCAAGGCCACCATTGGGGTCGAGTTCCAGACTCGGACACTCGTCATCCAGCACAAGAGCGTCAAGGCCCAGATCTGGGACACCGCCGGCCAAGAGAGGTACCTCCTTCCAAACCCTAGACCTCTGATCTGGTTCTGGTTCTCTTCCTTCTCGTATTCGTTCCCGTTTTGTCTTACTTCTTGTGCAACTCCTTAGATCCAATACTGGCTTGTTGTCTCTTGGTGGCCTTTGAGCTGAATCTAGCTGGTCGTGCTTAATGGTTGAGTTCTTTGCTGTGTGTTTGGTTTCCGGTCCGGAAGCTTCATGATCCTGTTGAATTTTAGATTTGAGTGTCTTGAGAGTTTTCCGTTAATCGAGTGTAGCGTATTGATCCAATGCTTTAAATCCGACTGCTTTTTAGTGTTTTGGGTCTCTTTAATGCTCGCGTTATTGTTGAGTTATTGTTTCCGACTAGCTGCTTGATCTTGTTCGCTATTAGTCTCTGGCAGGGTGACAAGAAAAGGTTATGATTGTGATTGCATTCTGAATTCAAGGAAAGTTAAATCTTTTGCTCAATTTATTTACTGATATTACCTAGGATCTGAACTGGCATTTAGATTCTTGTATTCCTATATGCAACTATGTTTCCTTGTGATATGAATACATAACTTAGGAGGTAGAGTAAAATGGTAGTGAAACGGCAGGATTTTGTTTGCTTGCTGGATGTTGTCAAAATCTACACTGAGAGATACATTACTTTGCGGTATCGTTAGATTGAAATTGTGATTTAGGAGTTTCTTAAGCTTGCAATGCCTGTTGCCAGGTTGTTAGGGTGGCCTTGTCTTGGTGTTTAGAATTTTAATATATTGGTCTTGTTGGTTCATAGATTAGGGACCAATGACTGACATTTTGATTGTCATTATGGTTTTAAACCTGCAACAATAGGTTATCAGAAACTTTTCTCTTGATTGTAGCATGGGGAAAATCAAGTGAAACCTGTGACTGATGAATGACCCTCACGTTAAACGTGAAAAACCACACTCACCTCGGAGGTTTCATGAGAATATTCGTAGATACTATAATCAGGCAAGAGAATTCCCATTTCTAGCTGGGTTTAGTTGGTTTTCTCCAGTCCTGTATTGGATTAGTACTATTTTTCCTCAATAGCACGAATCATGCAATCTCTTTTCGTTAACAATGATGTCTTTTCATCTTGTTCATTTATCTTGATTTCATGCACAGCCTTTTTTTGGTGGGTTAGGAGACACTTGGGGCTTGGTCCAGTGGTCACACACCTCTGCCTGTTAACCAGAGGTTCTGGGTTCAAGAATTACATGGTGCATCCAAGTATCTGGACCATGGTAGATATAGTGGTGGATACGCCCCTCCTCTTGCACACACATGACCAAAAAAAAAAGAAATTAAAGAAAAAAAAGTGAAGAATATGAATGTTTTATTAATGCTTTCATATTCTTTCACTTGTAACTGTGGACACTTCAGATATTTTGGAAGCTACATACATCATGCAGTCCAAAACTAAATATAGGCAACACAAATGAAATTGCTTGTTGCTGGTGGTTCATATAGAACTATAATAATGTGGAACAAATAAAACTATGAAATATGCTGGTTATTTTCTAGAATTTGGGGCATGGATACTTCATCTGTGCATCACAGTATTACAGAAGTTTATGATAAATTGTTTTGAACAAAGTTCATATAAAGCCTCAATTTTACATCAAATGTGTTTTAAGTTTCGAATTAATTTTTGAATTTTATATGAAGATTGCACATGTATGTTGGAGACACATTCAGATTTCTTTTTGACGCTATATGGCCACTATATTGACATCATGTTATGTTAGGACTCAGTTGTCCAGTTATCCTCTGCTTTACATGGATGTCAAAGTCGTATGTATATGTTGGTGCGATCTATGTTTCCATGAAAGAAGATAGTGGTTTTTTACTGTATAAACATAAATTCTATATATTTTATTTATTTTAGATTATTAGTTATTTTTTCTGGCTTTTTAACTGCCACAAAATGGATGTCAAAGGCATACATGGAGAAGTGGACAAAATGTATTTCTCCAACATCCTCCTGTAAAGAGGATAAGGTGTAGAATAATAGCAAACTCCAAATAAGATACCAAAAGGGAAAAAAAAGACAAAAAATAAATAACAACAGTGAAGAGCTCCCCATCTGGGGTAACGACATAAGTTTAGCTCTGATGAACCATATATCTTTCCACCTTGGAACCTTCCAGAAGGACAGGCACAATGGTAGTGAAGTCTGAAATTATAATTACAATGGACATGTTAAATTCTAAACCTTAAGTCCATCTTTTTAAGTTTACTATGGTCTCAGGTGACAATCCAGTAGTTCATATTCTGTGCATGGATGACAAGTTGACATAAAAATAAATTAACACCACATGTGAAAGCTTATCTGATGAGGTAATTTGTATGCGTGTGCAAATGAGAAATGTGGGCAGGATATGGTAATTGGTTTCTAGAGAGTGACATGTCTTAGGGAATTTTATAGACTGCAGGGAGCCATACTGTGAACATTGACCTACAGTTGGGTATGCTGCTGCAAGACCATGCGTGTGTGCATGTGCATTCATCTGTATTAAGAGATTATGTAACACTCTTTACCCTTTGTGAGATCAACTTTTAGTTAAAGTAAAGAGATTCCATAACTTCAACCATCTCTTTTTATTTCCAGATGCACACTCAACATTTTTTTTAGATGGACACCAAATTTCCTGTTCTTACGAAATTTCCAGCATAAAGGTTGTTTGTTTCCTGTTTTCTTGTTTATATAACAGATCAGTTTCCATATTACCTCCCAATGATTTTCACAGATAATGCATCTTCTAGTGATTTTAATGTCATATCATCATTATTTCCTGAGTTTAGGAAATTCATTCTCAAGTTTGCAACAATAAATGGTGTTTTGTGTTATTGTCTAGTTAAACCCTGTTTTCTTTGTTTGGGGATCGTTTGGTCCTTCATTTTATTTCCCTCGATTTCATTCAGAGGTTGGGCTTCCCCTTTAAAATTGTATTAGTATCATCATGATTATCGTCATTACAGTTGGTATGATCGCAAGTTTCATATAGTAGCCTTGTGACATTATAATTATAAATATCTTTACCATATCTGGAAAGTATCTGAAGCCCTTTTAATTTAAAAAGTTATAATTTAAAATTAGAAAAATATCCAATGCATATCCTGGCAATATCCAACAAATATTGATGTCCAGTATGTATTGCATATAGGTCGCATCATCTAAAATCCTCCAGCATAATTTTTTGATTGCACAAGCAGCTAATATGATGTGTATGAAGTGATCTCACTACATATCTTAATATTGTTTAACAAATGATGAGAGGATAAAGGCATTTTTTTTCATCAGACAAAATGGTTCAAATTTTGAACCAACTAGCTGGAATGCTATTATTTTCCCGCATACTAACTCCCATATGATAGATGCTATGCTTGGAACTGGCATTATTGATGATTGTTTCACAAACTTATATATCATTATAACATGTTAAAGGTGCTTGATCAAGGCCAATATTACTTTTATAACTTTAAGTGAATACTTCTTATACAGAAGTCTGAACCTCTTTTGTTATTGTTTCTGAAGCCCATTTGCAACTTAAATGAACACCATCTGTGGTAATTAATTGATCATTTTCCTATATTTATCTTAGGGATACCACTCAGAATAATGAATTTAGGTGGTGATCACCTATAATAATAATAATTGCCTTACTGAAAAATGAAGCACTTGCTATCAATACTTATTCAACATGAAAGGAAAATCAATCACTTGTCCCATAACAAATCATCTTAACATGTATTACATCACAAAATGAAGTGTGGTTTAGGTATGCTAGAGAGTGACCTGCCATACATGGTGGATTTTCAGATCTGAACAGTCCCTCACAACTTCTTGGTATTTTGCTTGACACGATCGAATTTCCCAATCTCAAAATTTTTAGTGTATAAATTTCTGCTTCCCAGCGGACGTAAACTGCATCCTGTAAGATGGTATAATAGCACAATCATTTTGTTCCAAGAAGTAGATTATCCTATATAATGCTCCTTGAGGCATGGCATGAGAATAAGAGGCACTTAGTGTGATTATCTAAAAATTTCTTGTTTAGTTGAACTCTTGTGCAAAAGAGCATAATTTTGTGATCTTGGTGCTTAATTTGGGCCAAGGAAGGTTTTAGGCTGATGTTATTACAAATTTCTGCATAAGTAACAAAATCATGATTCGTGATTTACATGCTTCTTAAAATTAGAATATTATGATTTCATAAAACTGATGTCTCTGTGCAATGCTGTTTCTTCGAAGCCATAGAACTATGAAATTGGAAAGTATTCTGAATTCATAATCTTTCCTCCCTATCAAGTTTATCCATTTTGGATTTTCTTTATACCATTAAATACCTTAAAAAAATGTTAGCTCTTGAATTCATAAACTTTAAAATGCCTTAAAAAATGGGCATGATTCTCAAATTAGCAACCTCCAAATGCAGCCCCAAGCATGTTATCGGATGATACAATATGTTGTTTGGTCTTCAACAGAGTTTATATATTGATGCATGCTATTCTGTACATACATATCCATTAGAGATACTTGTGTCATTTTACAATAACCAAGATTTTGGGTGCCTACTGGCTACTCAGCGCATGTGATGCATGTTTGGGTGAAAATAATGAAATAAATATTAAATTACATTATATACAAAAGCTATAATTTAAATAGAAATGTTGTTAAACAAATGGATTGCTATGAGGGAGAGACTTAGAAGGAACATGTTATTATATGGAGATGGAGTTCTATTAATCTAGAATTTAAAATTCAGTTTTAATCTATGTAGAATAGTTTAATGGTTGATGATGGGAGAGATTTGTGAATGAAGCAATTAAACGGGAGAACAATAGAGATAAGGAGATATATACTATCCTGTTTATTTCCCAAAATAGGAAGGTGTCTATTGTTTGGTTGAATTTTCATTTTCTAAAATTTGCTGCAAAGAGACAAGTTGTTTGAAATATATATATATATATATATATATATATATATATGTGTGTGTGTGTGTGTGT
>KE504864.1:806863-836519 GCA_000441515.1 Elaeis oleifera
GTAATATATATATATATATATATATATATATATATGTGTGTGTGTGTGTGTGTGTATATGTATATATATCCCTGGAGAGAAATGAAGCAGTATTTAAAACTGCTTTTTTTTTTAATATAGCCGAGATAAATGTTTTTCTATGATGATCATAATGTGAACCACTGCTGAAAGACTAATTATCGTTTTCCAAAAGAGATTACCATGATGCTTTGAAGTTTTCTTCCTTCCAGAAATCTGGTGTTGCTGATTGTTAAATATTTAATAGGTACAGGGCTGTCACAAGTGCTTACTATCGCGGTGCTGTCGGGGCTTTGCTGGTTTATGACATTACCAAGCGTCAGACCTTTGACCACATACCTCGGTGGCTTGAGGAGCTGCGAAGCCATGCTGACAAGAACATTGTGATCATGCTAGTGGGCAACAAGACTGATCTAGAGGACCAGAGGGCTGTAACCACAGAAGATGCCAGCGAGTTTGCTCAGAAGGAAAATCTTTTCTTCCTGGAAACATCAGCACTGGAGGCTACAAACGTTGAGACTGCCTTCGAAACTGTTCTGACTGAATTTTAACATTGTCAACAGGAAGAACCTGGTTCTGAACCTCAAGGCAATGGCAATGGACCAGCACTGTCTGGCAAAAAGCTCGTCATCCCTGGACCAGCACAGGTGATTCCTAAGAATAAGATGTGCTGTCAGACATCTTGATTTTGCATTCTCTGGCTTGGATTACGGTTTGGAGTCGTGTGCTGGAATCAGTTGAGCTGTCTTTGTAATAGATGTATATCCTATTGGTATAGGTTAGGTTTAAGGGAATCAATATTGAACTTGGAGAGAATTGTTTTGTCTAGTGGATTGAGTTGCGATAAATTAAAAGTTTCAGGTGCTTCTTTGTTATATAATATAAATCATGTAGATAGTAAATAAGTACTCAGAATGAAAGAATATGCTGTAAGGATTGGGTTGCGATGAATCAAATAGTTTTTAGGTGCTTCTTTGTTATATAATATAGATCATAGATCATAGATCATACAGATACTAAATAATTATTCAGAATGGAAGAGTATGTTGCAAGTGATCCAAAATGATGGCAGAAGGGCTTCTGTGTAACGTGAAGCCTATGATTTGGCCAAGTGGAGAGTATGAGGGATAGATTGGAAAGGGCAGGATTCTAGATCATATAGTCAGATCCGTGTTGATAATATTTACATGAGAGCTCATTTCAAGCATACCACAAGCTCCTTTTTTATTCAATCAACATCCTCCTGGGAGAGACCCGTAGACTTTTATTTGGGTTTTTGTGTCTCCTTGCTTCTGTCGTTGGAAAAATATCATTATTAGAACTATGGCTGCTTGTAACGGCTCCATTCCATCCTCGATCCCCTGTAGCATCTGGGGATTGGATCCATTCCGATCACTAACTTTTCTGTAGAACTGGAAGTCTAAGCAGGGAATGGACTGGTGCGGTAAAGCTTTTTCGTATTAATTACTATTGAATGTATGCAATTATGAGCCAATGCAGTTTATGTGGGCAAAAGGCACAAATCATTATCTTGTTCCTTGGCATAAAATTAGTCAGGAGTTCAGTCAGAGGGAGTGGGATTTCGAAATGGAAATGAGAATGAGTGAGGCCTATTCCGACTGTTTGGTAGGAGTGAGTCTCGTTCTCGTTTCGATTTTCAGAGGAGAAATGGGGATTGTCCCAAACTCCCAATCCCCACTGCCTAATTCCTACTCTTTCTTACTATTTAAGTTTCATTTGTATTCGGTTATCAAACATATTGCAAGATACGGCCATTCCATTCCGGTCACCAGCCCAGCATGCCGTTGAAGTTGGCAAAGCCAATGGGCCATGATAGGATGGAGAATTTTAACTGCCTGCTGCTGGGTTGGCAAGGGTCAGTTTAAATGTATGCCCATGGTTTAAGCTGAATCAATTATGACCAAGGAGTTAGCGGGACTTCTTTAATTCAGACATCAGTATTATATTCCTATACTTAATATCGGCATGAATCGCGTGATGTTTGGTCACTGTCCGCAAATAGTATGATATTTATGAGACTAATACTACACATGAAGCGGCCAGTGCAAATAAGAATTCTACAGGTGGTGCCTTAAGATTCATTATATATGAAGGTACTAAATTATGCCACGTCACCCATTTCTTGACTCGCAAGCATGGTAGGGCTTGAGTGTTTTGGGTAAAAGGTCAAGGATTGAGTCGGAAGGAGACTAGCGGACAAGCCCGCTAATTGCGTCCCTCCCAACCCTCGAGCGTGACCACACGCTTCGTTCTTCTCCCAATCGCTCCGGCTGCCGCCTTCACCTCTCCTCCCTCAAGAGAGAATCTTCTCAACTCCGGCCTCACCTCTCCTCTTCTCCCTCTCAAAAAATAAAATCATATAAGTTGCATTTGGTACATCACCATACAATCTTGAATTACCTTCAAGATAGATTATCATCATTAAATTGTTAGTAATATTGATTACTGTATTCGGTATATTCATGTAATGTTATAGTAAAATTATTGAAAATTTTGATGGATATATTTGGTATGATAATCAAATTATCAATAATATGAAATTAATTTTCAAAATATTTTTAATATTTTTGTCCTAATATTCTTCTTTCTTTCAGATGAGAAGCAACAGGAGTGATATAGATATGATGGTAACGTGAAGAAACGGTGGGTCGAAAGAGGGAGAGTGGGTGGGCGTGCATAAAGAAGCCATGGGATTGATGGGGATGAGTGCAGAGGAGCCGCTGGTGGGGGGGGGGACATAGATCATACATCAGGCGGAGCATCAACGGCATGCAGTGCTTCACTGCAATGAACCCATGAAGCTTCTAGCAACACTTCTCCACCGCCTTTTGGTAGTCCACGCTCACTGTCAGGTACGACTTCCCCATCTCTCTCGACTGTCCGATCTTGATCACTATCGGGCAACAGCGGCATCTCTTTCCCCTCTGCCACCAGCTTCATCCGATTCCGATTGTAGATGGCCGCATTCTCTACCATTGGCCCCACCTCATTGGCATCAATGGCAGATGGCCACTTGGTCTTTGAGACCATGATTTTGACCCCTTGGTCATCCTGGTGGCAGCGATCTCATGATGGACAGTGTCAGTCTAGGCATGGAGGAGGTTCGCATACTGGAGGCTGGAGTGCGGGTCCACGGTGAGGGCGATGCTAGGTTGGGTAGGCGTTGATGAAGAAGGGGAGCTGGGGTGAGTGTGGAAGTCTAGGATGGGATAGAGGAGGGGGAGGAAGTCGGGATGGAAGGTGGCGGTGGAAGGTAGGTAGGAGTTGCCGAGCATGGTGAGGGAGTGGGCGGTGGTGATGGTGATCTGGCAGTCGAGGCCCAATGAGACTAGCACGGAGTGGAGGTTGTCCATGGCTGGGAGGAGGAAGCGGGGAGGCGGTGTTGTTACTGATGAGCACTTCATTGCCAATGGTGAGGAAAGCGATCTTCGCCATCGGGAGGTAGGCCTGGGTATTGGACCGCACCTTTTCGAGGGTCTCGTTGGGGCAACCGACGAGTTTGGGGATGCAAGTAAAGGAGGGGATGCAAGTAAAAGGAGATGGAGGAGCCACTGACGGTGTGTGTACGTGGAGGAGCCACGGGTGGCATCGAAGGAAGGATATGGAGAGAAAATTGTATAATGGATTTTATGTTATTTTTTGAAAGATAATTTTTTTAAATTTTATTATAATATTATCAATTACGTGATAATCTAAATAATCATCCATCTCCAAAATTATCTAGATTGCTTTATGAGAGGCAATATAGATTGCCAAGATAATTTAGATTACCATCCAAAAAGTATATCAAACACAGCAATCCAGTGAACTCACTTTAAATTTTCGACAATGTAGATACATTGCAAGCTATCAAATGCAATCATAGTGACATCTTGTCGCATCCTATAAATAATTATCGAGATATCATAAAATTAATAGGACGTCATAATGATATTATGACATCTTGTTGCATCTTATAAATAATTATCAGGATATCATAAAATTAATAAGATATCGTAATAATAGTATGATATCCTTTTGTATCCTATGATATTTTATTGCATTTTATGAAATAGGATGTCATAACATTATCCAGAATATCATAGTATTCAATAAGAATAGATATTTTGATCGGAAAAAAATAAATTATATTAAATATCTGTATTTTATTAATTATATTATGTAGCATAATCCGGTAAAACGGTATATTTTTTCTCCACCGGATCCGATGCACAAAAAATTGTTCTGCGAAGGAAAGGAACGAGGAGAGCGACGGCTTGGTTTCGGCCAAATGATTTGGAATGCGAGGAGCCTGTGAGACCGAGATGGTGGCAATGTGGTTGGGTTTGGGTGAACATGAACGTGATCCTGATATTAGCGGTTGGGCCATAAAATGATAATCAGATCTAAACCGAAAATCCAAGCAAATATGTGGGTTGAATCAATGTCCCATACGGTGACCCTTTTGGGTCATTCAATGCTGGGCTACGATATTCAAAAAATCCTATTGCCGCTTCTTCTTCCCCTTCATTGTTGTTGTCGCCGTCAAAGTGATTTGCTTGCCATGTCCTAAGAATTCTATTATTTCGATGGCCATTGGTTTTCCCATTAGCTTTTCCCATGTCCTTCTATACGTTTTTACAAATTCTCATGCAATTAAACTAAAAAGGGAAAACTATCCAGTGATCTCCGAGTGCGAGCGATTTCCTTATAATGCTTTGCGTTGCTGCTGCTTCCGACTGAAGTCAGAAGGTGAGCGATCGAGTTTTGCATAGAGATACTGGAGTGACCTGCAAATAAATTTGGACCGATGATTTTGCTCCTCCAACATTCAAATTAGGAATCAAAGAACAGCAGAGGCCACAAATGATTCTATGAGATGGATTAACTATCTGGGTCTTCGGAATTTTGGTTATTTACAGAGAATATGGTTGAACAATCGTGAGAATGTGCAGTTTCAAGATTATTTAGCCATTGGACATGCCATTATAGGCGAGATATTCTAGTCTTTATCTGCTTCCGTGAGATTATGGAGAGTTAGTTGCGTCTGAGCTTATCCACTTAGGATGGACAGCTACTGCATGCGTCAGAAAACTGGATGATCAAGATAATAGAGGAAGCTCACATGCCAGATGGACTGTACATCAGACTGGATGCAAATAGTTGAGCTCCGCGTACTTCAGCTCAGTGTTTGGGTCGGTAATCACGAAGATAGCTCACTGATCTGAGATATTCATAATAGCAAATTGATCCAAAATATCCATAGTACCATCGTAATACTTTGGATTATAATTCTTAGGTGAATCTTAGTCCACTTCTAATATGATTTCTGTTGCCAGAATAATCGCGTTATAGGGGCTTCGGCGTACTCAGAGTACCATATTTCACACAAAAAAATAGGAACGGTTGGATTGCATATGGATCCGGTAACCTATTACTTGCACCAGTTTTGTACTTTTTTGAGACCGAGTGGGATAGATGGTTTCAGAATGGAGCAGAATGGGTAAACTTAGATCGGGCTAGGGCTGGAACTGGACCGGGCCGGGTTCTACCCTGCCCGAGCCCGGCCGAAAAATTTTCGAGCTTTGGGTCGGGCCTAGGCTCAATTTTTTGAAAAATACAGGCTCGAGCCCGGCCCGAGCCCGGGCCCGAGACCGGCCCGAACCCAATTGGGCTGGCCCGATTCCAAATCGGTATAAGGTGTAAGGTCCGAACCCAATCGGGTTTGGTGAGACTGTTGCGATCCTTGCAGAGGGAGGGGATGAGCGGGGAAGGGACGATCGGAGGCAAGAAAGAGGAGGGAGGAGCGGGAGGGGAAGGGGGAGGTCGGCAGGGGGAATGGAGGAGTACTGGAAAATGTCGCCTACCAGAAGGCTCTCACTGTCGTGCCACCGAGCATCCCCTCCGTCGAGAGCTCCTATAGCGGCATCGCGGTCGACGACTTCGAATCACCGCCAACACGCTGACGGAGCCCATCTGAGACATCGTCCGGCGGGATCTGTCACGGATCGCCAGCAATCTGAAGTTAATCGTCTTTCCGAACCCTTCCGGGAGGATCCGGACAAGGCACTCCGAGATTGAGACCTTTAGGGCTGATGATCGAAGAGTTCTGCCACCATCAACGCCTTGGACTCTCCTCCACCGCAGCCACCATCTCCCGCAGCCAAGTTCGCCGCCGCCTCCACCTCCGACAACGACGCATCATCTTTCCCAACAACGACGCCCTCCGATCAAAAGAAAGACTTCCCACTCAGTCGACTCTGATTTGATTGTACCAGAGTCCAGGCAAAGGCAGAGGAGGGGCTGGAGGGCGGAAGAAATATCGAGCCTAACTTTGGGCCTGATTTGGGCTTGGGCCCGGGCCGGGCCAAAGGTTTGCCCGAGCCCGGCCCGAAAGTAAATCGGGCCCAGTTTTTAGGCCCGAGCCCGGCCCGAATAGTTTTGGGCCGAGACCGAAGCCCGGCCCGAAGCCGGTCCGGCCCGATGGGCCTCGGGCCGGCCCGAGCCCACTTCCAGCCCTAGATCGGGCTGATCGGATGGATTGGATCGAATTGAGTTATAAAAATCATATATATATATATATATAATTTAAAAAAAATTATCTCTGAAAGAGAACCCGTAAAGAATAATATATACATATCTAAGTCGGATTTTACTATAACCCATACTTGCATCCGCGGCGGGTTGAGTCGAATATCCAGCGAATTTGAGTAAATTGCCCACACATCTCCATTCTAGATTATCCTGTGCTCTCATAGGTTCGGAAAGTGATTCTTAAAAATATTTGAAATTTTATATTTTACCTCCAAATGGATGTGTAGGCATGTACGAGTACCGCATTGCTGAACAAGGACCGTGCACCGTTGAGCTGAATTTGGTGGATGTGGGCCTGCCGATGACAGCCATGCAACTCATTGGCAACATTCTTTCCATATTCATGGCTTCACCATAGGCTACTAATGTCTATCTACATGCTGTTGGATTAATTATGAAGGGATATTTATTGGTTTTGTTATGGCTAAACCATATGAAGTTCAATATACATATCCAATTATGCAAGTTTACATATTGGAATGAGAATTAATATATGATGGCGAGATAGGAAGTCAGTTGCGTAAGTCGACGTTCTAGTTGGTTGCGAGTAGGTTCTTTTCCTTTCACTATCAGAAATGGTTCTTACTAGTTGTACATTGTCAATTTCATCCCAAGCTAGCAGCTGTTAGCTATGAAAATGATGCTTTTTTATTATTTTGGAGTATATGAACATGTCAGATTGATTAGTTTATTCACAATCAGCCGGCGAGAGAGAGAGGGAAAGAGGAGGAATCCATCAACGGGAGACATAGAGAGAGGAAGGAGGATTCCGATGAGAGAGAGAGAGAGAGGAGGGGATGGTTGCTTCCAATGGAGAGAAAGAAAGAGAAAGTGAGAGAATAGATGGAGGATTTCAAATAGAGGGGATTGGGCGCGCATAGGCTTCCCTCCCATCCTGTCCATCCCTCCTAATGGTATGGCTTTTTTTTTTTTTTTTGCTTTCCACATCATCCAGACAATGCAATGGGTGAATGGCTGCCTATTCTAGCTGCATCAAGATTGGGACATATTAAAGTAAAGTATCCCTGAAGTTTATATATTTTTTTCTTTTAGTTTTTTTTAACGAACGCTAATGAGTCCACGCGGTTATCTATATGCTCAATCATGCATAGCACTTTATGACCGTAAAAAATCTATATTTTTTTATGTATGCATATATATTATATTATATTATTATATATAGAAAAAATTTCTCATGCATGAAATTTGCTCGCTTTGACACAAATACTATCCCTCGCCCGAAGAACTAAATCTTAGCTTTGCCTCTGTCTGCTAATCCCTTTGGGAAGGGAACAATTGGATGTCTTTAAATTGGGAGCATAGAAGCAATTTTCTGTTGACCTTTCCCATTTCCTTTTGTGCGTGCTTCCAAATCCCCCTGCTAATTAAAAAAAAAAAACTAGAAAAAATGTCTAGAATTCCAAGGTGAATCCTAGCTCGCTACAACACTAGCATGCCCACTAGAACTCGGCAAAGTGAAGTAAATTTCAAACTCATGAAACCTTATCATGAGTAAATTGTTCCATAAACCACCAGACCCAGAGGAACAGCAGTTAGATAGGATGTACCCGTCGAGTATGTTCCGATACATCAAAGCCTTCCTCCCTTGAAAACTTCTAGATGCCCGGCACAGACTCATGGTACGGGTCAATGGATCGCGAGCGCAAGAGAGCTTCAAAGCCCAAAGTTCAAACCAACCCTAGCCCGGCCTGGCCCGCACAAGGCCCCGATGTAGTAGGCCCAAGCTTTAGCATTTAAGCATGTTATTCCCCGGCCGGGCTGGTGTTTAAAAAAAGACGCTATTCCACCGAAATATACGCTCAGGCCACTGTAGGCATGGTTCTTCTACTCGGCCCATTGACAGCCCATTCGATGAGCGCATGCAGGAGGTAACCGAAGCCCAAGGAACGTGTAGGTGGGGGTTACGATATAGCGGTAGAGTTTTAAATGGAGGTCAGGATGTGGAGATTATTTATTTATTTAAATAAATAGTAAATTACATTTTTCTTCGAGAAAATTGGGAGTGGTAAGAAAGAGCCCGTTCCACCAACCTGCGTTAAATTCCGTGTGGAAGCTCGTCCACCACCACTAGCGCTCCTCGTTAGCAACAAGACAAACTGCTTATTTTTATCTAACCTCCGTCACCCAGCTAACCATCCGACATATCTTTCGACCTCCCGTTCCTACCGATCCGTGGTTCCCACCCTTTTTATAGGAGGACCTTGTGCAACACTGCAACGAACCAGAGAAGATCCCCGATACTATTTAACCCCCCTTCCTCAATCCCAAACATCAAATTAACCCACAATATTCCAAAGGATTCAACAAAATCATCGTAGAAAATGGCTGCAAAGCTGTGCATCCTCCTCCTCTCCTTTGTATTTGCGACCACCATCTCATTAGCGTCATCTCCAACGGCATCGACCTCCACGAAGACATCGAGCTCCAAAGACTTAATCCGTTCATATTGTGAGGATGCCGTATTTCCAAGGTTATGCAACAAGGTCTTCAGGAAGCACGCCGAGATCATCCACCCAAATGGGACAAACGAGCTGACCCAGCTCGCCACCGTCGTCACCGTCAACCGCCTCCGTGGCCTCTCCAAACGTGTCGCCGTCCTCGCTCGCGATGCCACCGAGCCGAAGGATGCCAAAGCCTTGAAGGCTTGCAAGGCGGCACTAAGCGACGCGGCCAAGGAGGCACGGCGATCGGCGTCCGAGTTGTCCGAGGTGAAGGCTACGACGGAGAAGGCGCAGGCGGAGAAACGGGCGGCGAAGGCGGAGGCGTACATGAGCGATGCAATGATGAACGAGGACTTGTGCGCCGACCAGCTGGATGGGATGGCGGATGGACCGGTGAAGACCGACGTGAGCCGTCGGGTGCGCCAGGTCAAGCAACTCACCGCCAATTCTCTCTCCCTTATTCACGGCGTCGCCACGGCCAACTGATCTCCATCCTTGCATGCTGTTGGATTATTTATGAAGGGTTGCTTCTTGGTTCTATCATTGGCTAATCATGTGAAGTTTGATACCCAAAAAATACATAAATTTATAATTTATTATGCATTTATTAACTGTATATGATATTATTTCATCACAATGATACTACTTAGTCTTGCAATGTACAACAAGGTTTGTCAAATCTTCTATATTTATCCTTACCTAGCCCCATTCCCCCTTCTGAAAAGAATAAAAATAGTGAGAAATGCTGGCTCATGAAAATTGCTGAAGTTTTTGTTTGGTGTACCAAGTTACTTGGATTCAAACTCCACCTTCCACAAAGTTTTAAGTGTTTAGGCATTGGATGCCATTCTCTGATTTGCTTCATATAATTAATTAATATTGTTTTTATATTTCTTTATATATTATTCCTATCTAGACATTTGAGCACGTGCAAAGCTGGTAACAATTAATTACTGTTGTGTAAACATGTGAAGGAACTTCTCTCAAGGAACACTTAAATATCTTTACTCGTGCAACTATTGGCCAGCAAGTATTTGATTCAATCTCTACGATTTATATCAAATTTTGAATACATCTCAGATATGATCAAAGCAATTATAGAGCAAGGTCTTAGAAGTACTCTGGTGATCAGATAAAATTCTGAAGTCTATCTGTAAATGCTAAATCTGGGCACCACCTTTTACCACACTTGCAAAAGCCACCAGAGAACCAAGAACCATGGTCGCTGACTCCCTCAGCAGAATCAGGCCTCACAAACTCTACAGAGTGGAGCAATGATTTTTTCACAATATCGTCGATGAGAGCCAACTTCACAAATAACATGAAACAACAAAGAAATTTGGTGTATTCCACATCACGAGCATGACTTGGTTCATCTACACAATAACAGTGATCTCTATGCATGACAAACTGGAATTACTCCTTATGGAGTTAAACATCCCATTTTCTTCCAACGAAGGAGGGAAGAATTCACATAACCACATGCTAGTAGGCAGATCATGCATTCCTAACTTTCAAAGAGCACAACAAATCCCCACTTGTCTCAATGTCATCAAGGTCCACATCTGCATCCATGTCATCTAGGTCCCCACTGTCGCCTCCAACAAAGTGGCCACCACCAAGTTTTGGACTCTCGGCAGGCTTCCGTGCCTCTTGTATGATGGCCATGATTTCTTCTATGCTTTGGGATGGAGTGTTCATGTCGGAACTCTGCAAGCTGTTCTGATACTCATCAGTTAGCTCAACTGGCAGGTTCTTTAGAAACCATGGGTGGTTTTTATTCTGGAATGGTAATTCTCTGCAAGAAAGCAATGAACAGGGTAAGACCATCTAATGTCACAGATGAAAGCCTTGGATATATTCCGATATATTTAGTTGAAAAAAATGGTTATGAGAGACACCATTCATATCCCAAAACAGCAGCAAATCTAAATCTACAGTCACGCAATCTATAACTTGCTGCTTGGATTCCATATATTTCATGGCAAACCTCAGAAAGCTGCCAACTCCCTAAGATTGACTAACCTGTTCGGGATTAGCTACAAATATCCGAGATAAAAGATGTCTACATTCCTTTGATACTCGTACATAGTCTGGAATGGAGTACTGGACGCCAAGTATCCGCTGCCAAACAAAGTTAAACATGTTAAACAGTAATTTTGGACAGAAATGACCGGTGATCAAGGAATAATTGTCTCCAATGCAAACAGCAAATAAAGCATAATATGATGCCCAGTTAATTCTGGTCCAACATGTTAGTGGCCATTCCTAGAATTGCTGAAAGCAGCACTCCAAATCATTCAATCATCTTTTATCTCTGAAAGGGTGCTAGACACTCACCCCAAGTGTCTTCCGAAAATTCCTTGGATCATCTGGATCCTCGAAGGGATAAGCCCCAACCAGCATTACATATAATGTTACTCCACCAGACCAAACATCTGCAATCTAGAGTTTCCACCAAATGGTTAATTAGTTTCAGTAAAGAAATCTCGGACGACAGAAGAAAAGATGAACTGAACTAACCTTTCCATCATATTCCTTTCTTGAAAGAACCTCTGGAGCAATGTAAGCTGGTGTGCCAACAGTGGACTTTGGTTGGGAATGCAGCACTGAAGACTGGCAGATAAGAAAGATATGGTCATGTGTTTGTTTCGAGTTGAATTTTCTAGTCATGCAGCAATAGTTAATTACCTTTGAGTAACCAAAGTCACATATCTTAAGGCGGGTGCTGTGCTACCATCCAACAGAGTATTTTCTAACTTAAGATCTCGATGACATATTTGCTGTCATGAAAAGAATAATAAAGCTATCAATACATGTGATTGTTAGGATATGGAGTTTTACTAGGACATGACAAACACCAATAAATACCATGGAATGGCAATAGCTGACTCCTGATATCAATTGTTGAAAGAAAAACCGTGCCTGTTTCAATTGTTATGACAGACAAATGAATCAGATAGAAAGTGGAGTTTTACTTATATACATAAAACAAAAATTAAGATAATGTGACTATATTTCTACCTCATCCTCGCTAAATCGTCCTGCATTGCATATCCTCACAAAAAGCTCGCCACCAGCGGCATATTCCATAACTATGGCTAGATGTGTAGGTGTTAGCACGACCTGAAAAGAAGTTTTTTGGTTTAATATGAAGCGGACACAAGGTTTCTCAGTAAAGAATCAGGAATCCAATTTTATGAGAGGCATAGTCACAAGTAATTAGATTTAGCAGGCTAGACCATAAGCCAGGGGAAACTGCAATCATGATGGTTTAGCAACAGAAGTTATTGATCTGTTAGCTGTTTCAAAATCACCTATCTACCCTGACCTACATTATAATGGCATGGATTCAGCGGCACATTGTTCAGGAACACCCTTGGTGGTGCCTCGATTTGTAAGAGGCCATTGTGAAGATGGAAAAGCTGAATAGCTTCTTTCATGGAGCAGTTCATTGGGCTCTGTGAAAGTTTCAGCTTCTCCCATCTCTAGAATCTGAACCTAAAGAGTCACATTGGAGGAATACCATGCTTGGGAAGGACCCAGCCTATGTAACAAAGGGAAGGAGAGATTTTAGAGCTTTACTTGTTAATACTGGTATTCAAGGGAGATAATGTTTGTCCATACAACTCACAAAATACTTAAGAACTTTTCTGTTTCATGCCTTTCTGTTTAGAAACCTAGAAATAAAATGAACCACACGTAACCCATCATGGCTTGTGGTGAACTCTATTTATATCACATTAGCACTATGATATAAATAAGAAAACATTGTTATAAATTGCATATAGATATGATGGATAGTTAGGAATAGGTCACATGACTTTTCAGTAAATGGTATTCTATCAAATAGCCTGAAAACACACTATCAAAAAATAAACTCGTATAAATGATAATGGACAGAAGCAGGTTAATGCACTAACATGTGCTTACAAAACAAACAATAGTCTAAATGCAATGTAACTAACAGGCTAGCATTCTAACAAGTATTAAACTGAAGTCATATTTTGTAAATATATAAATTCTAAAAGAATTAGCAGAACATCTTTCAGAAATGGAAAGTTGCTGCTTTTCAGAAACAGCTTACAGTTAAACAGTACTCTTGTATTCCAGGGATGATCACCTTACAGGAGGATTCTAGCATGTTAATATAATGTTCAGCAAGATTACTAAACAGTTCAAAGTATAAGCTTCTGGTCAATGTATAAAAGGGTTCTTGATATTGAGATATCATCATCACAAGTGGTGAGAAACACTGAGATGGTACTTACCCACTTAACAAGATTACCATGGCTGATCAATAACCAGTTGCTGATGACTCAGGTTTAGGTTGCCTGGAGCTAAAATAGCAAAATTCCATTTCAGAATTTGATTTAGTTCCATGAGGAAACAACTTTGACAAAATAATACCCCAATATATTACAGGACTGATTGAGCACATTTAAGTTACTTGCAAATTCAAGAACTAAGCTTTTTATGCCCTGTGAGACATTCCAAAAGGTCTTGAAGAATAAAGTTGAGTGGCAAATTTTGGATATGAAAATGATAAACTAAAATGAAAAGAGGGAGTAACCCAAAGAATCAGGGATAGTACTAGTTTAGGCAGCTGATTTGGTGGTGGCCTCTCCATAAGTGAAAGCCTGTGGGTGGTAACCCTCATATCGGCATCATTCATCTGTCTTCATGTTGATTTAGCATTGGTCTTTTGGGAAACTTGCAGGAGAAATTCTTAAAACTTGAAAACATGAGAGCTGGGACATCAATCCTACTCTCGTTCCCATCAAATATCGGGTCAGAAAATGTAAATATAGTCTAATAAATATAATACATGAGGAAATTTTATACCAATTCTGAAAGTAGGGTAAGTCTCAGCATTATATATTTCCAACAACTCTAGACCAACAATGACAAAGGCATTAATGTATGAGCATAAAATTTTGCTTGGACCACTTTTAGCAAAGTAACCAAGATCTTAGTGTAATAGCACACAGCATTAAACTCCAGGAAAGAAAAGAATTTTGGTTCTAGAATCATCTCATTATCCTCTCAAGATGTCCCTTTGCATTGTTACTGCAAGTGAGGAAGGTTTCTGATTCATTTATACAAGAGAATTGATTTTTTTTTTTTTTTAAAAAAGAGAGGTTTCAAGCTAGACAACGTGCATTGAGCATAAATATCAAACATTGTCAATGAACAAAAAATATGGTATCTTAAGGACATAAAAGATCCATGAAATTCAGAAAAATCAAGGCTTATAGTGTGGCAGCACCATCAGCAAGCTACTTCAAGTTCCAAAACCAGAACGAACTTACAGGATCCCCAATGTCATCCACTTAGCACACTGAATCCATTCTTACCAACTTCTATCATATTACAAGAGAATTGAGTAACAAGGTTTCAGTAGACATCCATGTCATATATGCTGTTATATATCAGACACGTGTCTGGTTGTCATATAATTAAGAAACGGGAAATAATATTTACACAGAAAAATTTACTCACAGGTACATATCAACTTTTTGCAATAATGAGATTTTGGTGACAGTTAAGTGTGCATAGGAGTAACTTTTTTAGTGATGTGGTGGAAATATGCCACCACCAAGGTTTGAACCTTGGACCTCTTCCAAGAGCAAGCCCTCAAGACATTTTTGCGAGCATTAAGTAACAGAACTTAGAAACGCCAGAAAACTTTACATATTGGCAATAAGGGAAAGCTTTGATAAAATTATTAAGGATAAGCAAAGTCTTTATTTAAACACAATTAACAGGTATTTCTCTTGTTGGTATATTGAATCTAGTAATTGTTTGAAACGTATGACCCCCAGGATCAGCAAGATCATCAAGAGTAGTCAGAGATAGTGCATCCAATCACTTTAAAGAATATAAGGCAACTCAAATAATCCACATGGGCCATATAAGGCAAATAAAAGGCAAACATGGCAGAGGAACAGGTCCACCTAATAGGGATAGCAACAAATACCTCCTTGAATCTAACTATATTTGGATGCCTCAGTGATCTGTGATTCATGATCTCCCTCTGAACATGTTCATCAATCTGCCGAGCAAAACAACTTTGGATTTATAATTGAACAGTAAGAAAACCAGCAGACAATAAAGACTTCAGCAAAGCCGCCAATTATATACGATCCAAGCAAAATCTAGTTACCAAAATTGGATTTATTTTGAAGATCATTATTTTTTTATTTGACGCAAACTGGAGCAAGTGAGAAACTTCCCCAAAAATTTTATCAAGAGTATATACTTTAAAAGCATATCCAAAGAACACCACAGAAAGCAGAGGAATAAAAAAGAGGGGGAACCTTCTGTCATCACAACAAAGTGTCCTCAGTCCCACAACCAACACCTTTATCAATGGCTATGAACCGTATCCATAAATAGAAAACCTTCAAATATTGCTAATTTTGCGATCCACGCAATCCCGAGATATTAAAAATTGGATTTTTAAGCAGAATTCAAAAGAAAAACAGAAAGAAAAAGAGGTAGAAACCTTGTGCCCTCTCTCGATAAGCTTCACGGCATAGAGTTCGTTGGTCCAAACATCTCTCACAAGCTTGGCCACCCAAATTACCGGCCCCGATTCCCTCAACACCTCGTACCGCTCCATTTCGATTCAGAGAACGGAGAGAAATCGAAGCAAGCAAGCATCAATCCCAGAGAGACAAGACCCACCACCCCCGGTTCTTTGGCTCTTTTTCTTGGCAGGAAGAGGACAAAGCAAGAAAAAACAGGAAAGAAGAACTGAAACCTTCTTTGCTCGCAGATTGCCGACTAAACGTATCTATCAATCCATCTGTCCGACGTTGAAGTGTTTGACAGGGATGAGCATGGAATTGGGACTTGGATATGCCATACAAGTACCGTGCTGCGGCGTTCTGAGGAGATAATTTAGTTTAAGGTGCACTGGCCTCCATCCATCCCCGTGCCCCCACCATTTTGATGGCCACTAACGTGTTGGTGGGTTGGTTCAATTTGGTTCAGTAACTTAAACTCAACCTCATGTATAGTGAAGTGGGTTCAGTGGGTCGAGCCACGCGTTCATCCCAGCCCGTTCTACAAATAAATCATAAATTTAACAGTTACGTATCTAAAATAACATCATGTACCAAATAAAGGAAAAAGAAGCATATTTCTGCTCATATTTTAATTTATATGTATATATATATATATGTTTTTGACATCGCTATGTATATATATGTAAAATGATCATCAATCCAATTCCGATTTTAATGATCAGATTTATGTGCTTGTTGATGATTGATATAATAAAGAAGGGATAGATGTTTTTAGGCAAGGCTTTAAGCATCATTCAATCAATCACTAACTAGCAGGACAAGTAACATGAATGTTGATGAAAAAAATCATGCATATTGCCTAAGTAAAACATAAGTATATTGTACATGAGTACAATTAGCTCTACACCAAGTGTATATAAAGTGGCATCATATTTCACTGTTGATAATATCATAATAATCTGCTAATGTTCCACCAACTCTACTTTGCATGTCTTAGATGGATTTATTCCATACAATTTGCGCTGGCCAAGTGGACATGGGTCAATTTCATCCGGTCCGGTGCCGGTCTGATCTGGACCCAACCGGGTCGAGGGGAGGAGCATCATAGCTGTGCGACCGTAACAAGTCAGCACATCACTGGTGGAAAGGTCGAGGGAGACTGCGGTTATAATTGTGCCACGCGTCCTCAGATAACGGCGTTAATGGTTTCCACGGAGTGCGGCGTTCGCAGCTTTCGAGGTGATGCCGCGACCCTTCGCTCACGGCAAATGTTCTGCTTACCCAGGCGGCTAGCGGCCACGAAACACCCACGTGGATTCCCCGTGCCTAAACGTTGTTCCCATCGACATTAAAATGTGATTCGTCGCAGCATGGCAATGTTTTGTCGTATTATCCTTGTACTCACAATGCCTCGCAAGACCACAACGCTGTCAAGTCTTCCACGCATCACCTCGGCTCCCGGGAATTCTCCGTCCTAATAACCGGATATCAAAATACATCTATTAAAATTTAAAATATACATTGAGCATTTGATAAATATATTTTATCCATAATTCTATAAATATATCTGTATTGAACCTATACTTTGACCTCGACTTTTACATCCTCAGCATTGATCGAGCTATGAAAGATGATGACTATTAGATTATGGATACATGACAGATGAAGATCGTCAGATACGATCGATCGAGTTGGCTGCAGTTCCCACTCAGCCTAATTCTGGTTCATCTTATCCTCAGACGATCTACCATAGCTCATACACGATCAATCAATTTTAGCTCATATACGATCGACCAATCTTAGAAGATCTACCATAGCTCATACACGGTCGATCAATCTCAGCCGACCTACCATATCTTATACATAGCCGACCAATCTCAACCAACTTGAGGTCTAATACCTACTTCGCGGACTCCAAAACCTCAGTTTCGAACGATCTATTAAAGCTCGTCCGTGGCCGAGCTAAGTTCCTCACTAGATCCGTCTCCTCCTTATTGGGAAGTCCAGATAGAATATAATTCCTTCGCAATTGAGTCTCCTATAAAAGAAAATATCTTATCTGAATTAATCTGTATGATAAATTTGAAAATTATCAGGATTCCAAGATGGATACGACTCCAATTCTTCCCTATAAATAAAGGCTCCAGGACCCTCAAGGTATGTAATCGACTCTTCGTTCTTTCATCTCATTGTTCTCCATCTCTTGATTTAAGCGTCGGAGGGACTTCATCGGAGAATGCCCCCGATGAAAACTTCTTTGTAGGTGTTCGGGCGAAGTTCCAGCAGCGGCTCTACCTCGGCCACATCTACCTCAATGGCCAACATCAGGCGGAGAGATCAGAAGCAATACTTGGCACTAGAGGAAGGGTCTCGACTGATTTCAGGGTACTATTTCGAGAGGAGAAAGCTCACCATCAGCCATCATGAGGCCATGAAGAGGAGCATCACATGCATCTCGCCACTCAAACGATGCACAACCTAATGATGTTCAGCAGGAAGCCATGGTACCTAAATCAGTTCAGGCACTGCCACTACCTCAGCCTACACCAGTAATCGTAAATGATCAATTGTTCAACAGGTGTAGGCCTGGATCGCTGTGATATAATGTATGCAGCAAGCTACTGTAGCTCAACCTACATCGAATCTCTACTTTCTGTCAAGATCAAGTTAGATCGGCGATCTAGCGGTCACTTTCTCATAGTCCGAGGTAGGGGCACAATCGACATAATTAACTGACTTAAGGGCCCTGATCGAGGACAGCATATGTGCTCACCGACTCTACAATCAGGAAGAGACTCCCACAACTCAAAAGCTAGCATGGTAAGAGCTTTTAAGTCCTCATCTATCATTCTAGCTTCTTCTCCTTTTAGGTTGACAAGTCCATGAGCACCTCAGATCGAGGTGAAGATCGAGGCTGAGCTACCAAGCCAAAGGCCGAGGTGAAAATCAAGACTAATCCGAAGTGAAGAAAGAGGCTGAGCTATCAAGCCCAAGGTACTCCATCAAGTTGAGGAGAAGATCAAAATCGAGATTGAGCTATCAAGCCAAAAGTCAAGGTGAAGATCAAGACCGAGGCCGTGCTACCAAGTCAAAGGTCGAGGTAAAATCAAGACAGATTCGAGGTGAAGATCAAGATCGAGTTATCAAGCCAAAGGTGGAGGTGAAAATCATGACTGATCCAAGATGAAGAAAGAAGCTGAGCAATCAAGCCCAATGCACTTCACCAAGCTAAGGTAAAGATCAAGATTGAAGCCGAGCATTCAAAGATCGACCTTTCAAAGACCGACCTCCCAAAAGGCCGACCTCCAAAAGACCGACCTCCCAAAAGGCCGAGCTTCTAAAGGACCGAGCTTCTAAAAACCGATCTTCAAATATCAAACCTCCAGAAGGCCGAGCTCCCAAAAGATCAGCCTCCAAAAGATCGAACCTCTAGAAGGTCGAGCTTCCAAAAATCGAGCTTCCAAAAAGTCGGGCTCCTAAAGGCCGACCTTCCAAAATCAACCTCCAATAAGGTCAAACCTCTATAAGGCCATGCTTCCACAAGGCCGAGCTTCCAAAGGCTGACCTTCCAAAAGGCCAACTTTCCAAAATATCGAGCTTCTAAAATCTGAGTCCCAAAAGACCAACCTGCAAAAGGCCGAACTCCAAAAGCTGAGCTCCTAGAGATCGAACTCCCGAAGCTCAGCTCCTGAAGGGCGAAGTGAAAAAGATATTACTTGGGAAGGTTGACTAGAGGCACAGTAACTAGAATAGGGTAACATGACTTTAATCGTCTATTACTTTCATTATTATTATTCCGAAGCATGATCTAACATAGAAAATGAAGGGCCCAGCCAGAGCCAATCCGAGGAGTTTTTTCATTCTTTATACACAGATCTGCAATTTGAATCTCCAACGTGCGCTCCTTATCCACGGATGAATGGAGTAGAATGCATCTCCATACGATTCTCCAAATACGCACTTTTCGATCATGATCGAGGATCGAAATATGTTCTCCATATAGTTCTCTAAACACGTGCTCTCCGACCACGATCGAGGATCGGAGTGTGTTCTCTATGTGGTTCTCTATATGGTTCTCCAAACATATGCTCCTCGACTACGGTCGAAGATCAGAACATATTCTCCATGTGGTTCTCCAAATACGTGCTCCTCGACTACGGTCGAGGATCAGAACATATTCTTCATGCGGTTCTCTAAATACGTACTCTTCGACCACGATCGAAGATCAGAATGTGTTCTCCATGTGGTTCTCCAAACACATGCTCCTCAGCCACGGTCAAAGATCGAAACATATTTTTTATATAGTTCACCATACGGTTCTCCAAACACGTGCTCCTCGATCATGACCGAGGATCGAAATATGTTCTCTATATGATTTTTCAAACACGTGCTCTTTAGCCATGACCAAGGATCAGAACGTGTTCTCTATACGGTTCTCCAAATACACACTCTTCGACCACGGTTCAGAATCGAAAAGTGTTCTCCATGTGGTTCTCTATACAGTTCTCTAAATATGCACTCCTCGATCATGATCGAGGATCAAAAAATGTTCTCCATACGGTTCTCCAAACATGCACTCCTCGATTACGGTCGAGGATCGAAACGTGTTCTTTATGCGGTTCTCCAACATGCGCTCCTCGATCACGATCGAAGATCGAAACATGTTCTTCATATGATTTTCCAAACATGCGCTCCTCGATCATGGTCGAGGATCAAATGTATTCTTCATACGGTTCTCCAAACATGCACTCTTCGACCATAGTCAAAGATCAGAACGTGTTCTCCATGCGATTCTCCAAATACGCGCTCTTCGACCATGGTCGAGGATCGAATATGTTCTCCATGTGGTTCTCCAAATACATACTTCTCGATCATGGTCGAGGATCAGAACGTCTTCTCCATGTGGATCTCCATCATGTGTTCCTCGATCACGATCGAGGAGCAGTATGCATTTCTATGCGGATCTCCATCGCACGCTCCTCGACCACAGTCGAGAAATGGTACACATGTCCATGTGGTTCTCCACTCAATTTTCATTGTGTGCTCCTCGGTCACAGTTGAGGAGTAGTGTGCATCTCCACTCGCTCTCCGTACGCTCCTCATCCTTAAATAGGTTGAGTGGGAGGTCGATAAAGCTAACGTCGGCCAACTGACATCCCCTATCTTTGAACAAGCCAAAGCAAAGACCTTAAAATGTCGATTGGCTGTGGTGCTCTTCCTCCTATTGCAAAACCTTGAATATCGACATCGGAGGTCGGCAAAAGCTGATGCCTATCGCAAAACACTTCATTTTCGAATCAAGACAAAATGGACGATGATGCACCAAACTCCAAACGAAGCTTAACGTAACTTCGGACAAAACCCTCAAATACCAAAGACGAGAATAAAAATTCGCTGAAGATCGAACTCAATTACAAAAAGATCGATCCTCGGGTATACCCAAACCTAATTACCAAAAGAAGCAAGAAAAAGAAGCCTTAGCTTCAGCTGGAGTAGGGACACCTTGCTCGGAGGGAGCTCCTAGCTCGAAAGTCTCGACTATAGGCAAAGACTGGGGGATAGAAGCATCTTCTTTAGCTCTCTCCACCTCATTTCCATCTTCACCGTCCTCATCATTGGCGTCCAGCAAGTTAAAGTTGATGTAAAAAAAAATATATCGGACCCTAGCCTTATGATCAGCAAGGCCTTGCACGTACAACTCCAAAACGAACTCCAGCTTCATCCTAATGAACTCTTCAAAAGAGTAGAACGCTTCCATGGTGGCAACCGAGCTTCGACCAAAGCCCTTCAGTCAGCTGAGCTTCAACCTAGCTCTGAGCCTGTGCAACCTTGGTCTCCATCAACTTCAACTTAGCCTTCAAGGATCGGACCTCCTCTTCGACCTTGAATCTATTTGAAGGGAAAGCGACATAGGAGGGATTGACTTCGACCGGCCCTCTGGCCAAAGACCAAGAAAGCCGAAGATGAGCTTGATGCGCTCATCTCCAGATATTTCTAAGTGAAGCAGAAAAAGAAAGAGGTTTACCAAAATTTGACAATCGAGCTGGCCAAGGGACAAGACTTCGAATTTAGGGATCAGATTTTGGCTACAGTCGAGGACAATGGAGTTTGTCTACATCGAGGATGAATGCATCAATTGACAGCGATCACCAGAGGTTCATCGAAAATCACCCAGAAATCACTTTTCGAGCTCGAAAAGAGGAAAGTGGCAAAGTGGTGGAGGCCCCAGCAACAGTGATTGGCTATTATAAGGAATAGGATGGATCTGATCTGATGATGATTTAGGTTGCCACCGTAGATGAATGACATTTGGCAGCTCACAATTGACCATCATCGGCTCAACACAGAAACTCAAATTTGACGATTGAGATCAACTGATTGAGACATCAGTGGCACAGATCCTCGACATTTGTCAAGAATTGATTGGCTCGGTAAGTTAGCTATTTTGATACAGACCCCAGATTGGCCTCAATCGAGCAAAATCTCTGTGAAATGCAAAGTGATAGAGTTCTTCCTCTGAATAGTAGAGGCAGTAAAAATGAAGTTACCGTGATCCTATTTATAAAAGGCCAGGATGGCCCCGATCTACTGTCGATTTATCTCTCTCCATCGATGCTCGATAAATGGCAACCTCTGATTGGTTAAGATGTGGCTCCTACTGATCCGAGAAATCAATAGTCCAGATTTGAAGACAGTTCGCCTCAGAAAGTCGATCTTCTGTTGAAAAAAATCCGATTCAGGATTGGATCGTCAGGAAACATCTAAAAATTTTTCGATAATAAGCTAACAAAATTTTAACTTTTATCTGATACAGTGGAATATGGATCAATTAAAAAAGTTCTTGAATCTGAAGCCTGACAAGAGTTTAAACGTACAAATCCTCTACTTCATGCGTATGCCAAGCTTCACAGGAAAGCGGGATGAAGTCTCCGATATTCGTTTCTTCTCAAGGTAGCAAGGGAGGGAGGATTTAAACTTTGGATGTGATGCCTCACACTAAGAATTGGGATGCCTCAAGCTCTTCATGCCAAGAGGGGTGGACACCCAATTTCCACACACCAAAGAGAAGGACCGGTTCCTTCTCTTGGACGTCTCCTCTCTCTCTCTTTCTCACCTTAGCACACAATCTAATTATTATGCTTTGATGGTTAGAGGTCCTTCCTATTTATAGATAATTTTTCATGACCCAATAGATTAGAAGACCTAATTTAAATCAGCTTTGAATTAATCCTTCCCTTATCTAACAAAGAATCCTATTTGAGATAGGATAGGCACCTAACTAGGCGCCCCTATGCACCCATGCCTACACCCAGGGGGTGGCAAAACCAGCACCCCTACCCTCCTTTGGTCGGCCATAAGGAGAGAGAGTCTCAGCAAAAGTGGATTCTAAGGATCCAGTCCAAATATGGATCAATTCAAATCTAATTCGAATATGATTCGAATCAATTTCGAATAGACTGTCAATCTCAAACTGTTTAAGATTTAAGATAAAGTCTAATTTAAATTTTTAACTCAATTAAGTCTAATTAAATCAGATCTAATCTAAAATTAATTAGTACTTAAATTTAATATCTCATAGACTCTTTGCATTATAGATCAAATCTTGTTCATCTCCGAAATTGAACCTAAACATCATGTCTAGTGCTAGCTAGACATAGTCAATTATTTAATCCTGTATGATCCACAACTTAATTCTCAATTAAATTAATCTAATTATCCAATCAAGTCATATACTTTCAAATTGAACATATAGACTTAGCTTAATTCTTTCCTACATCACTTGACTTTGTGCATGACTCCATAGGTTCGAACACTAAGTCAGTAGCACAGAAATCATTTCCTATACTAATCGAAGTTACCATCTAACAAGGGCTCCCGATGTCCGGATAGATCAAATATTTGTAAGATAATATTCAAGAATCTATGCATATGGTTACTGCATAATTCATTCTTTTGACCCTGAATGCTCTAGAATGATCTAGGGTTTAACTGTCAATCCTGAAAGAATCATCCATATTGTATTCCAACTTTGCAAATCCATCACATGAATTATCCTGACTAAAATTTACTAAATTAAAATACAGTGATGCATTAGCTCCTATGATCCAAAGGGATCAATCTCATCTTGATCCACACATAGACTTCGCATTTACTTGACTGTACTTAGTAGCCTTCCGTCACTGCATTAGAAATACAGATAGTCCGACACCAAAGCACAGAGAGTTGTTTGTAAGTCACTATGGTGATCTCAGGTTTGAGGGATACTTATGTTCATATGTTTTACGAATTACTCTTGACAGCAGAACGTTTAACAAATAAGTCACTTGTTCAGTAACGATGTACTCCTACATCTCATCTGTATGCCATATCAGTATCTCCACACTCTTTGATTAAAAAGACAATCAATTTATATGGTACACAATGACTTTCACTCGATAAACATCATTATCCTTTAATGACGTATCATTTGATCGCAAACATATTTAAGAACTATTCGATAAATCTTCCTTTATCGATTACTTTGCAGTTCTAAGGATTTCATCACAACACAAGAGTTCTAGCAAGAAAGATGTAATTTTGTGATGAAAATATCAAATAATTTTATTTATTGATAAATAATTCATATACATATTACAAATAAACACAATCATCCAAATGATTAGCTTTAGGATACATTTCCTAACAACTCCTACTTAAACTAAAGCCAATCGGAACAGTATCTTATACTCATCTTGCACTTGTGATCATCAAACTCTTTAATCCTCAGAACTTTAGTGAAAGGGTCAGCTATGTTTTCTTTCTGTTGATCTTCTGAAGCTCGACGTCATCTTGATCCACGATCTCATGTACAAGGTGATAGCGATGTAGAATATGCTTGGTACGTTAGTGTGACTTTGATTTTTTCGCTTGAGCTATGGCTTCAGTACTGTCACAGTACAGCAAAATAGGGCCATCAATAAGAGTGTCACTTCAAGCTTGGTGATGAACTTTCGCAACCACACCATCTTTTTGTAGCATTGGATGCAGCAATATATTCTGCTTCACATACAGAATCGACTACAGTATGTTGCTTGAAACTCTTCCAGCATATTGCTCTTCCATTTAAATAAATACATAGTTCGACATACTTCTATTTTCATCATGATTTGACTGAAAATTGAAATCAGTATATCCCACAAGTTTCAAGTCAATGTCCCTATATATAAGCCATTGATCCTTAGTATTTCTCAAATACTTAAGGATTGTCTTCACAACCTTCCAATCATTCTTATCCGGATCAGACTGATACCTACTCACTACCCCTAGTGAATAGGCTACATCTGATCTCATATACGTCATAACGTATATGATAGATCCCACTATCGAAGCATATGAGATCCTACTTATATGCTCTTTCTCCTGAGGGGTTGTCGGATAATCTTTGTTGGAGAGAGTAATCCCATGGCCTATCAAAAATAATTTTTTTTGAAATTTTTCATGTTGAATCATTTCAACATGATATCGATGTACGTGGATTGGGACAATCCATGCAATCTTCTAGATCTATCTCTATAAATTTTTATCTTTAGGATGTAGAATGCTTCTCTAAAATCCTTCATGGAGTACTGTGATGAGAGCCATAGCTTTATCCTTTGCAAAGCTGTGATGTCATTTCTTAATAATAGTATGTCATCTACATACAATATAAGAAAGATGACTATAAAATCTTTAGCCCATTTGTAGATGCAATGCTCTTCTCCATTCCTAACGAAGCCATATGTTTTGATCACCTTATCAAAATGCATGTTCCAACTCCTAGATGCCTGCTTCAGTTCACAGATGGACCTATTTAGTTTGTACACTTTAGATTCATCTGTGGATGTGAATCCTTTAGGTTGTATCATATACACCTCTTCTTCCAGCTTCCCATTAAGGAAAGCAGTTTTGACATCCATTTATCAGATCTCATATTCTAAGTATACTGCTATTGCAAGAATAATCTAGAAGGACTTAAGCATTGCCACAAATGAGAATGTCTCATCATAGTCAATACCATAACGTGGACGGTAATCCTTGGCAACTAGATGGATTTTATAGGTCTCCACCTTTTCATCTGCTTCTCTTTTCTTTGAAAATCTACTTGTATCCTATGGATTTTATTCCTTCGGACGGATCAACTAGTGTTCATACACCATTGATCTCCATAAACTCCATCTCAAATTTATGACCTCAAGCCACTTCTGAGAGTCGGACCTTTGCATTACATCCATATAGGTGATTGGATCCTCATCATTCTCATCTAGTTCGATGGGATTACCATCCCAGATCAAGAACTATAGTATCTGTCCAGTTGACGCAGTACTCTATTGGATTTCCTTAATGGTGCCTTTACAAGCTTCAGATTCGATTCTTCAATCAAATCTAATTCCGTATGTGTTAGTTCTTCTACCTCATGAACTTTATCAAATTTAATTTTACTGACATTAGTTTCTTCTCTAAGAATTTTTTTTCAAAAAGACTGTCCTGTTACTGACAAGATCTTTATTCTTCAGCAAGGTAGAAGTAGTACCCTTAATTTTTTTGAATACCCTACGAACAAGCATTTATCGAATTTTGATCCAAGCTTATCTATCATTAAATGTTTGACATAAGTTGGATACCTCCAAATTCGAAGGTGTGAGAGCACTGGCCTATGCTCAGTCTATATCTTATATGAAGTTTTATCGATAGACTTGCTCGAAATCTTGTTAAGTGTATAGCAGACAGTTTCAAGAGCATATCTCCAAAAAGATATTGACAAATTTATAAATCCCATCATAGACCGAACGATATCTAACAGGATTCGATTCCTCCTTTCAGACATCCCATTATATTATGATGTTCCAAGAGGGGTCCACTATGAGAGAATTTCATTCTCTTTTAAATATGTCAGAAAATCACTGATGAGGTATTCACCTCTTCAGTCTGATCAAAAATTTTAATACTCTTCCTAGTCTATTTTCTACGTCACTACGAAATCGTTTGAATATTTTAAATGATTCAGATTTATACTTCATAAGGTAGACGTATCCATACCTCGATAGGTCGTCTATAAATATAATGAAGTAATAGTATCCTCCTCTGACGTCTATATTCATGGATCCAAATACATCACTATGTATTAGACCTAGAACATCACTGGCTCATTCACCTTTTCTTTAAAAGGTGATTTGATCATTTTACTAAGTAGACAAGATTCACAGGTCGGTAATGATTCACAATCATTAATTTTAAGGACACTCTTCTTGATTAACCTATCTATCCTGTTCGTGTTCACATGACCTAGTCTATAATGCCAAAGATAGAAATCACTGACATTATCTATCCTAGGATATTTGTTCGATGTGTACATTACACCAACAGACTGTGATAATATGTATATATCATGTTTTAATTATCCATGCAAAATTGTAGTATCATTCAAAATGATATCACAAAAATCATACTTTATTAAAAATTTAAAATCAAGTTTGGCCAAAAGACCTACAGAGATGACATTCATCAAAAAAGAAAGACAATATGACACTCATCTAACACGATACTATTAGACTCGAAAACAAGCTGTATAGTTTCTAAAGCTATAACTGGAACAAAACTTTCATCTCCAATATTTAGGAACCGCTCGTCTTTTCTAAATTTTCTACAGACCTGCAGTCCCTACAATGAATTGTAAATATTAATCAAACTTTCGATATCCAATACCCAAGTAGTAATATCACAAACAGAGAAATTACAAGGAGTTATCATATAAGTACCCTATGAAGCAACTGATTGCTTGTTTCTCTTGCTCTTTAGTCCGTTTGGATCAAGAGAAGCTATATATGTCAGATAAATTTTTTTCAATGATCCAACTTTTTGTAAAAATATATTTTATCTGGCTCTGGTCGATTTTCGACTTTTTGCTCTACTTTGGCTTTGGATCGATGTACGCTTCTTCTGTATCTTTTTTTTTCTCTCTTAGAGGATCAACGATCTGCAGACGAATCTCTGACTATATGCATCGGCTCCTTTTAGAGTTGATGGTCCTTCTCAAATGTCTGCTGTAATCCTAGCCAACCATAGTAGTTCACTACAGGCTTGGTCATTCTGTAATGACTCAAGAAGGATAGGTAAGATTTCGGTAGCGAGTTCAGAATAGCATCCTTGCCCAACTGTTCATATAACAGAAAGTCAAGTTTGCTTAAGCGTTCAATCTGCTTGATCATGTACAATACATAATTGGTGATTGACGCCCCTCTTGCATACGGATATTGAACACAGTGTAGGAGATTTTATGTCTCTCCACATCCTCAAGGGTGCCGAAGGACTTATTCAATATTTGAATTATATCCTCTGGTTGCACATCCTCGAACTTACGGCTAAGTTCGTTGTTCATGGCTGCCCTCATAATATAACGCACAGTCATGCGGTCATTGAGCTACTTCAATAAATGTCTCTTACAGCACGAGGTGCATTGGTAGCAGGTTCTTCAGGTGCTGGATCTGTAAATATGTACAAGATCCTTTCATGCTCCAGAATAATCTTCAACTTTTGATACCAGCTATCGAAGTTAGATTCGGTAAGCTTATCGCTGTCCAACAGCGAACGGAGCGATAGTGTGTTGGTCATAGCTGAAAAGAAAACCATAAATCTATTAGTATATAAATTATTTTAATCCTAAAGATATGGACTTTAGTCTAAAAGTACTCTCACTATTTTATACGAATTGATAGCCTCTATCTCCAATTCGAAGAATTATATTAATTTTTTAGCGTGTACTAGAATCCACACAGATAGCATTCGGATCCAAATGTGGCTCGACTAACCCTAGTACATCTATGGATAGATTTCTAACCAATTATTTCTTTAAACAACTTCTAACAATTAGATTTTACTCCAGACATCTCTTCTACAGATGTGTGGCGCCTTCACAGAAAATCTTGGTTAGGTCCAACCATTAACATACTACACCAAGAGCATCCAACAAATGAATTTTCAAGCCTGAGTGTGGCTCGACTAACCTGAACATTGATCTGAAAGGCACAATAAGATGGATATATGATGAATGATAATTTCAATACCCAATAGATATCAGGCGTGTGGTGCCTCCAATGCCTATTTAAGATATTAGACTTATTATCACGTACCTTAAAGGGAGGCTATGACTAGTTATCTCCATAACTGTATCATTTTAAAACTTAATAATTTAAAAATTTAATTTAATAATTTAAAAATAAGAAAAAAAATTGACCGACAAGTCGTAAATCCTCCTACTGACTACACCAAGTTATGAAGAAGAATTTATACAGACTGATCTAAAGACACCTAAATCAATCATACTAATTTACCTTAATGGCATGGGTTAGCTCGAATTAGTTAGTGATCTAATAAAAATATAATCTACTATGTTGGTCAGGTAAGTGGGTCAGCTCGAATCGATCACCATAGGCGCCATCTAGGTGAGTAGCTCTCAATTAATGACCATCGATCAAAATTATCAAACTTACCTTAGATACTAATTGGTTAATTAATTTCGATTTAGTCCACCAGAAGATTCAGTCTCAACCACTGGGCCATGATCATGGTCTATTTAATAAGGTCAAAATATAGACTTGATCAAGTTTCAACTATTAAGATTGATTTAGAAAATTTTGAACTAATCTAATTCAACTCTTGATTAGATTTATCCAATTTTTCTATTTAGTCCATATATATTTCTAACCCTAGGTCTAACCCAATAGAAGGATCTGATTTATGCTAACCTATTGTCCATCGATTTATGTGATATCATAAAATCTTCAATTCTCAAATCTAGATTATTTTAAAATTTAATTTCAAATTAAGTATGTGAAATGCATGTTTCAGTTTGTAAAACTATTCTACTAGGATTTCAAGTGAAATATACCATATATTTCGTATCATAAAAATTAATTTTATATTTATGTTTAATAATTAAACATGTATAAGTATGATTTAAACTTCATATATACATCACATGTATCATGACTACTTTTAGATCACTACCAATTACATCTAATGTAACATGCTATT
>KE504864.1:850876-865832 GCA_000441515.1 Elaeis oleifera
GACCTTTATTGCAGGAGAATCCGGCCCGGACTCCTACGGGGCCGGCCTTTTCCTAACCTATACTACAGGATTCCGGACTCCTACGGGAGGCAGACATCGCCCGAATTCTCTCAAGGAGCAGACGAATCCGGGCTCCCGCCAAGAGCGGATGGCGCTAGTCCTCAAGCGTGGACGGCCCACTCCGAGCTCCAGCTACGAGTGGTTTACTTCGAATAGACTCCCCCCGAATCTCTTACCATGAACAAGACCCCTGAACTCGTATCGCGGGGAGACTCCTGCCGAGCTCCTCCGGTAAGCCGTTCTTGTCCGGGCTCCCACAAAAGCAGGCCCAACCGATCTCCAACAACGTCAACCGGCTTCCAACAGTACCGACCGATCTTCACCAACTCCAGCCGAACTCATCGATATAATTTTAAAATATATTTTTATCTAGAGAGATGTATTAAATCATGACTAGATATATATCAAAAAATCTTGTGGTATATATTAAGAAGTTAATAAATATGTATTACCTGATCATATTGTATATACTAGTGAACATGATGTTCTAGAAACTGTATATTAAATTATTTACAGGTATGTATTGAGTTGTTAGATAACTAATTTATTAAGTATATATTATTTGACTGTGTACTGTATATCAATAAATTTTATATTTTGCAAACTATATATCAATTTATTTATATGTATTTATTGATTTGTTTGATGATTAATTTATTTGATGTATATCAATTGGTATATAATATATATCGATAAAAAATATATTACGACAATGTAAAAAGAAGAAATATTATATATTTTTTAATTATGAAATCAATAATTTTATTAATAGAGAAAGTGTTTTATTTTATTTTTTTTTCAAAAAATACATCACAGGAAATATGATAAATTTAAAACCACTCAACATTTTTCTCCGTGATGCCCGGTCGGACCATTCCTGTTCCTTTGGCCGGATATATATATTTATAACCTACATCGCCTCGTCAATGTTTCGTAGGATTGAAAATGGTTCGATCAATTCAATTTTAAATAATTTTTTAAAATCAAATCAATATTTTGATTTAAGAAGTTCTTAAAATTAAATATTTGACTAAATATAATTAATTTCTATGATTCGATTTTATATCGATTCGATTTGTTCATGTAGCTTTCCTAAGTATTTGAACGATTTTTCGGTATAGATGGATTGATCGATTTGATTTTATTTTTATTTTTTATTATGATCCATAATTAAGTCTAATTTGATTCAAATTGAATTGAAATAGGATCAAACTGGCAATTCAGATTCTTAATTCATATAAAGTATATAACCTAATTTTGAACAAATATATAACATGAGTATATATATAAATATACGAAACATGTAACATAAATGTATATATAAATATATAAAATGATAGTATTTTAATTTTAATTTATCGGTTTGAAATAATTTTAATAGTTCATATAAATCAATAAATTAATAATTAAATTAAATATTAATTTTTTATTTTATTCAATTAAATTAAAATAATTAAATCATCAAATCGTTATATTTGATTCAATTTGAATCGAATTGGACGATTTAGATGATTTGAACGAAATTTTTTACACCCTCAATATTTTATTCAAATTTTAAAGTACCGAGTCCCACGTCATTAGCCACTCAAAGAACCTCTCGCGGCTACGCCATATATTTTTTAAAAATATTCATTACAATGATTGTACCATATTAAATTTATAATAAATTAATAAAAAATTTATATTTTATTAATTATTGTATATTTTAATAATTTTTGTGGATTATACCTCACACTACTTCATGTATTTTACTTATTTCTATTTGTTGATTGGCTTGTTACAATGGTGGCATGATATTACCGTCGCAACGAATATGTTTCCCATCGCGTGCGGCTTCACGATGGGCTTCGCTGTACTGCACCGTTGTTAAGCGCTATGACTAAGGTCAACTAAACGGCCAGAAGGAAGAACTATTATATGTACATACTTTACAACATATTATATATACATACATAGGAGATTGTTGCAGCTGCTAAATCCAGTGGTGTGCATGGGCATGGTCAAGTGCGAGTTGGGTTTTCGTACGTACATACATATGCCTTATGTTTGATGTATGGTTTGCCAATATCGTCCATATAATAAATAAAATATATAAATTAGTTTACGTGCATGGTAAAAGTTGTGAATGATTTGTATTAATACAGAGTGACTCATAATCTCGATGGGGTTATCATGTGAGTCTTTCTTGTTGATCCTAGAGAAATAAGCATATAAACTATAGATTGAAGGATAAATTTTGTGTATCCAAGAATATGTTGGGCTTTCTTAATAGATTCGGCTAGCTTGTGACCCAACAAACATACGTAACCTCACGATACAACTTCAAAACATTTATAAAGGTGAGAAAATCATTAGGTATTTTATTGTCTAATGATTAATGCTTATAATAGTATTTTTTTAATTATATATGTCTTCATACGGTCTTGGAGATATATTGCAATGTTGTTCCAGGTTTAGCGATCACAGATTGGTGGTGCACAAACAAGGCTGAGCAGGAATGAAGCAATAGGTTAAAGATCTTGAATTTTGATATCAAGTCATGGGACATATGGTGAAACACAATGAAATGAATGAAAAATCTGTATTTTGTTATACATCATCATTGTTAGTTGTGACATGGACTAGCAACAATTCTTGAAAATAGTAAACGCATACCTTATCCTAAAGATTAAAAAAAAAAAAAGAAAGCTAATTTTACTTTTTTTTTTTCTACCTTATCTACAATGTATCACAATTATTCTAATGGTTTAATCCAATGACTCTGATCTTTAAAGAGTCCAATGTTAAAGACATGCCCTTAATATTCGCTAGTGACAATGAGTATTGATTATCAAATAATGAAGGACTTCAATGCGGTCGCAATGAAGAAATAAAGAAGGTGGAGTTAAATCTAAGGGCTTGGCTGCATAAGGCCAACAATGGATCAAATACAAATTAGGTGTTTGTATATCTACACTGATAACCATATTTTTTAGCAAATATATAAATAAATATGAGAAGAATATCAAAATTAGTATGTATATTTGATCTAAATGAATATGGATATGAATTAGATACTAAGCAAATCTAAGAGCGATCTAAAATGGCCATTGATATATTTTCACATCCTTTGGGCTAAGATTGATTATATCTTTGTTCCTTTTTTTTTTTTGGGTAGTGGGGCGGTGTAAAGATAACTTTGTTCTATTTAATATATGATATGTAGATTATGGACCATCATCCCGATATGATATAAATTAATATCTTTTGGGAGAGGAACCCTTGACAGTGACTTGCCACGATAGCTCATTTGTACTATGGATTACTCCAATTCTTATGGCATTAATAGTTCATTATGATTTAGAGTTATATTGAATAGATGTAAAAATAATCTTCTTGAATAGGAATCTAGATGAAAAATTTATATGGAATAGTCAGAAGAATTTAAGGAGAGAGGCAAAGAACAACTAGTATACAAGTTGAAGAAGTCAATAGATGGATTTAAATGAGTTTCACGTCAACGTCATCTTAAGTTTCTTGAAATTATTATTTTCTTTGGATTTTGGACAAATAAACTTGATACTTGCATATATTTGAAGGTCAGTGAGAGAAATTTATATTTTTGATTTTATATATGGATGACATCCTACTTGCTATTAGCCATTTTGACCTATTACTTAAATTAAAAGTTTTCTCTCTCAGAACTTTGAAATGAAGGATATATGTGATCCATCCTTCATACCTGGTATTGATATTTATCAAAATAGGTCGAAAGGACTTCTTGAGTTATCTCAAAAGATTTATATTAACAAAGTGTTGCCAAGATTTCAAACACAAAATTGTTCACCAAGTCCAACACCCATTGCTAAAGGTGATAAATTAAGTCAAAGTCAATGTTCGAAAAATGATCTTGAGGGTAAAGGAATGGAACCTATTCCATATGCCTCTGTTGTTGGAAGCTTTATATATGCTTAAACTTGCATGCATCCTGATATTAATTTTATGCATGGAATGCTTGGGCGATATCAAAGTAATCCGAATATATATCACTGAAAAATGGCTAAAAAAGTGATTCATTATCTTCAAGGCACTGAAGATTACATGCTCATCCATAAAAGAAGCAATCTCTTTGAGATTATTGGATACTCAGATTCAAATTTTATAGGACGTATTGATAGTCTAAAATCAACTTTAGGCTACATCTTTATGTTAGTTAGTGGGGCTATATCATTGGAAGAGTGTGAAATAAATTTTTACTGCTTCTTCTACGATGGAAGCTGAATTTATTGTGTATTATGAGGTGATTTCATAAGTAATTTGGTTACAAAATTTCATCTCCAGACTTATTATTGTGGACTCAATGTATATCTAAGCCAACCATGATGTATTGTGATAATTCCGCAGCTATTTTCTTCTCAAATAACAACAAGTACTCTTGCAAATCAAAATACATTGATTTAAGTACCATGTTGTTAAAGAAATAATTTGAGATCAAAATATGTCCATTGAGTACATCAATATATATTCAATGCTGGCAGACCCATTTACAAAAGCTTTAGCACTACAAAGTTTAAGTAACATGTTCATTCTATGGGTCATACTAATGATGTATAATTATTTGGACATATTAAAATTATTATAATAGTTTCCTGCTTCCATAGTGCATATTTTTGAATGGATAATTGTAAGCAAGATTGAAAATAAAGGACTATTATGGACAGTTTGTTCTTATTATTACTTATCTACATTGAGTTATTGTTTTGTAACGTATGGAAGGAATTATATCACATATGCCATATATATGACCGCCATGATTCAATTTAGTTACTTGCATAGAGCAAGTATGGTCGATATCATTCGGGTCTATCTGGCCACTTATGAATATTTGTATTCAATGAATCTCTCAATGTGATTATTCGTTCAAGTGGGAGAATATTGAAAATATACATGATTTAAGTGGACTTTATGATTACATTCATATATATACCTTCTTCTTTAATTAGTTTCTATGAATGAATATGGGAAATTGAAAGATTTTAATGAATTTTATATACACTAAAGAATATAAATGGGAAACTAAAAGGGTTCCATGACCAAAGTCAAGAACCAATTAAATGTTATTATGAATCTATTAATTTGGTAACTTGACCAAGGGAACATACCTATCAAAGTTCATTATAGAAATCATTATCTATTAAATGTTAATTATTATTATCAAAATTCATGAATTCAATGTCCCATATACAAAGTATATACACATGGAAAAATGTGAGATGCATTATAGAAATTTGGATAGAGGATTCACTTAATCTAAGAGGAAGTCATTAAGAGCCTTCATTAATGGCATTAAGGACTCTTGATGGGAAGGATCACTTTGGCACTCCATATAAGGAGATCTTGGTCCCTCTCTCCATGTACCAGTTTGTGTGATACCCATCAATAAGTATAAACATAAGAGGAGAGAGTATAAAGGAGAGGGAAGATCAAAGGTGCTCAAACTAAGCAAGTTGTTCAAAGTAAAGGTGGAATCTTGGTGTACTTCTCATATCGCAATGGATCAAGGTAATAATATTAGTTTGTGATTATAAACATAAGCTAAAGATCCTATTTTTTCTAACAACATGAACTAGCTCCGGTGGGTGAGCACAAAAACATTGTTAGTACGAGTTATACTTGTGACTATCCATACTATTCTATTTTGGATTATACCTGTGATTGTATGAGTCTCCACTCTTTCTATCATCTTGGTTCTTGTACTGTATGTTCTACTGTAATCCTTCACAACAAAGAAGCTTTCTTTTCTGCCTTCTGTACCTAACTCATTGTAATTACTTGACTCTTTCTTAATAAAATCTTTGGTGAGTAGTTGGATATTCTTACTACTCTCCAATTCATCAAAAAAAAAAAAAGGTTAGCTGCTCAGGTAATTTTGCAATCTTCTTTTTTGCGGGCCCAATTTGTCACAGCAAAATATCATTTTCATGGAATCTGGGTTGACTACAAATGTCACCAAGGTTCTTTCATTATTTGGAAGAAGATTTCAAACACTGCAACCCACATTAAATTTCAATTTTAATAGTTGGTTGGATCAGATCATTCCATTAATGTTTACAAAGAGTCATGGATTACAAATATTTCCATCATATTTTGGTCAACATTTATAAATATAGACCATATAGATATTAATTTACAGGTCTCATATTTTATTACGGCTGATAGGTGGTGGGATTTGCACTATCGCTTATTATTTTTTTCTACTGATCTCATCAATTTAATTACCAAAATTCCTTTGGCGCAGGGCACATGGCTGGATCAACTTGTTTGGGCATCATCCAAGAGTTTGAAGGTATCATTACAAGACATAAAATACTTTATTACTCCTAATTATTCTCTCCCTATGCAGGTGAACTCTGGGTGGATCTGGGCTTTGAAGGTGCCTCGGAAGGTTTAACATTCCTTTGGAAGCTTGTGTGGGATAGACCACAGTGCAAAGCTCTTTTGGCTCACTGCAATATTATTGAGGCAAACAACCAGTTTTGTGATTTATGTTCCGATCAAATTAAGGATTGTGCGCATGTGATTCTTCATTGTGTCTTTGCATGAAATTTTTGGCAGCAGCTCAGTTGCATGTACCGGGTGAACGTCTGTTTTAATTCTTGCCGGTATAGAGCGAACAACTTTCTAATGTCCGAGTAGGGAATGAGCAAAAATTACTCATGGCATAGGCAGCCTGGCTCCTATGATGGGTTCAGAATGAACGTATTTCGATCATTCTGATAGTACTACATTGCACCTATTACATAAATTGTCGATTTTTTAAAACAATAAAAGTGTTGTTTCACTTACCTCACAACCTCCGTGCCGGTATTTGGGTAGTCAATTGTGAAAGGAAGGTTCCTTCTACTCTTCCCACTTCATCTCTTAGCTACCTCTTCCTGAAGGAGTTGTTAAAATCAACTTTGATGCATCTGCAGATAACACGACGGTCGGAATTGTAATTAGAAATCATCATGTTATTGTGCTATGCGCTGGAGATAAGAGTTTTCCTTCCTATTAAGTTCCTATGGCAGAGCTTCAAGGGGCGTGGTATGGAGTTATGATTGCTGTATCTAAAATTTCAAGCTACTAAAATTTGGTTGGAGGGGGACTCGGCTATGGTTGTACCTTGGCTTAATATTTCTACCGGTGGGAAGATTGAGCATATTCCTCAAGCAAAGGATTTATACCATTGGAAAAATTTGGGTTATTTTATAAAATTTCGCATACCTATAGAGAAGCTAATCAAATTGCGGATTTCTAAAAACTCACTATGGGGACTTTCTTGGCTCTTCAGACTCTGTTGAGGATTTTATGTATCAACGTCTGGTTCAAGCAGATGCATATGATATTCACCATGAAAGAGAAGGTTAGTGATTTGGATGTGCACTCCTATTGCTATCCTTGGAGATAGAGTCTTGGTCAGGGGTCTGGTCATTGTACCTCACTATGGCTTACATTGATGAATTGTTTGCAGTTTTACGGTATTTCTTCAAAGTTCAGCTGTGTTCAAATGAATTATTTAGCTGACAATAATCTGTCTTTCATACAACGTTTAATGATGTGGCTGCAGGATCAACTGAGGGATACGTTGAGGCCAAGGAACTTAACAAAGATACTTCACTACATGTTACATGAAGGATATAATGCTGCAAGGACAGGGATCAACAAACGAAATGGCTTTACTACTCAAACTCTAATATTTATTACTTTGTACATGCTGGTCTCAACTATTATCATGCCATGTATTGCTACATCACATTGTGGAGTACGAAGAATGATCAGTAAGATCAATTTTGGTGGGACCTGATCATACTATTCCTATACTATGACGCCGGGCTCTGTTTCTGCTCTGGGAAGGAAGTAAATAGGGTGGTGGTCATATATCAGTTCCATAATGCTGATTCTCTAGGTACTTGCATGGTCCATATGATGGTTATGATCCGACGTGCCGTTCATCCTGATGAGTATGGGGTTTATGATAGTTGTTACCTTCAACAAGACGTACATAGAATATGGTATAACACCAAAGTTGCTAGCTTTTCTTCATATGTTCGTCTGCAACGATTACAAATACACTTACATTATGTTGTACAGAATGTGCATTTGATAGTTGATTTGTGTATGTGGAGCACAAAAGAGAAAGGAAAGAAAAATATGGAAAAAAAAACATGGAAAAAGGAAAAAGGAAAAAGGAAAAAAGAAAATCAAAAGAAAAAGAAAAAAAAAAAGAAAACAAGGTTTATTTCTAACACTGTTTGGTTTCAGGTGCAGGAAATGGCTATTTCTATGTTTGGTTCTTCTCTGGTTCATCTACCAAACATACTGAAATTTTTTCCTACTGGTCAACACCAGAGTGGAATTTTATTATACATTGATATCTTAGCACAATCATTATGCTCTCTGATTCTCTGGCCTGTTACCAGAATGCTTTGGGGGTTTGTTCTCTGCTGGTTCTTAGAAATTTTTACATGCTCTTATTATCCTCTTCTGCACAGGGTTGGACACATTGGATGGCATATGCTCAAATGTTCTTTCAAATGCAATGTTGGTTATTCTTTCATTACTTACAATGACTCCAGCTTACATATCACTAAGATGTCTATATCATGGAATCACATTGGTTTGATGCCAATTTCAACAGGCTCTTATTTTCTGTATATATATACAAAAGGAGGGATTTGTGCCAAAAAAGTGAGGAAAATCAAAAAAAGCAAAAAGTAAAAAGACAAAACAAAATGAAGAACAAAAAAAAGGAAAAAGAAAAAAGGAAAAGGATAATCAGAAGTTTTTTACTAATCTTTTATTATGTTTGCTTACAGGTCTTCTTATTATCTATTCATCTTCTCAATGCCGTGGAAGTATCATGTTAGCACTCTAACTATATATTTTAATCTTATTCTTTATTCTGATGGTCACACTTAATCATATATGAGTTGCATCAAAGTCAGATAGGTTTTGAGCAACTATCTCAGTGTGCACAGCAAGTTTCATTCTTCCTGGTTACCGTCAATGGTATTTTTCTACTCAGAATCCTTTCGATATTATTTGTGGAAGACTACCGTTCTATTGCATCAATTGATGCTGCTGAAAATCATCTCTTTTATCATACTTCTGCATTATTGTTATATAATCAAGTGAGGTCTACAGGTTTGATGGGGTCCATTCTTCTTTGGAATATCAAACTTTGTGAACCAAGTTGCACTGTTTTTCATTCTTCACATCAGTTGGATAATCTGCTTCCAGTTTCATATTATCACTACAATCTTTGTGGGATGCCTTCAGGTTCATCTTATCAGTTGAAGCTTTTTAAGTTGGTTATCTATTGCTTTGAAGATTGTATTGTTTATGTATTACTTTGCGGGCTGGTTCTGTACTGCTTTCGAGATGCTTATGTTTTATCTGGTATAGGTTTTTATTATTAGATTTGAGAACTCTTTGTAAATATTTGTTATAATGTAAGTGGCCTTCCGGCCATCTTCTAACGGGAAAAAAAAAAGTAGCAATTATCATGGAATCTTGACTGAGACGGCCAAGTTATACATGTCTACAGAGGAATTAGGTAACAACTTTGACGAGAATAAATGTGATAATCATTTATCAATGACAACTTTTTCATGACAAATCCTTTGTTCTTTACACTGCCCCCCCCCCAACAACTAGAAGCCATAATTTCTTAACTCTATGCATCACCAGGTGGACCTCCGCACTAGCCACCGTTTAAAAAATGGCATGAAATTCTATGGAAGGGGAGCTTGGAGAAAGATGATTTTGATAGAGAACGGTTCACCTGAAATTGAGCTTAACTTAGGGATATCACCCTCCTGCGTAGAACAAGACAAGGATTTATATTCACCATGTCTCCAAACAGAGAGCAAACAAGACGGGCCCTTGTCTTCATCGAGCAAAGCCACAAGGTCCGCGCTAAGAAGAAAATATATGCTACATGGCGTGTATCATGTAGTCGTGCATATCGATAATCACAACCACTCAGTTTTATAATGATGTATCAAGATAAGCACTTGATGATCGAAGCTCATATCAATGAGCGGTTGTGATTGATAATGTGCATGGCTACGTGGTGCGTGTGAAATAGAGTATAGTTTCTCCAAGACAAGAAGTGGTTAGCCAGGCCACTCGCATATGTCTGGGACCACCATGGTTCCTCTTGGAATGCTTTAAGCATTCAAGATTTGTGATTTACCAATTCGTTCATTTTGAATTTAAATCCACTATTCACTATTTTTTTCCTTGATAGGGTAACAGTGATACTCCACTAATTTACAACACCAGACGCGCGTACTTCGCAATTCACTTTTTTTGTAGTAAATAAAGTCAAAAATTATAATTAATTTTTTTAACTTTTATATATTACAATGTCAAATATTAACCTATAAAAATTTATTGATAATTAGCCTGTATTTTCAAATATATGGGATCAATGATGTGAAAGCCTTTCCAAGGAGAGCCAAGAGTTTTTATGATGCATTTAAAAGATGTTTGAGTAAATCTTGGCATTTGCTAATATTTTAGTATAACACTGCATTCTATTACGAATCAAGTTGCTTGGTATTGATTTGTAATTTTTATCTTGTTGTGGTCATGAATCAAGAGGTCGAATGGTTCAGATAGTTGGTTTATGTCTCCGCCTCCGCATACGTGAGGTATTGTTCGTTTTGATTCATGACCATCTTTAAGCTTTAGTAGATCTTGATCATTTAGAGTCTCACGATTTTGTCTTTTAAAAAAAATTTCAAATGAGAGAAAATTTCAATCTATATAAATTATATTTTTTTAATTTATAATCGATATAAAATTAAAGAGATCTCCTCTATATCACAATATATCTTATCCGATAAATTAACTCAATGTGATGGATGCAGAGAATCGGCCAAAAATGCAAGGGGCATGCAACAATTGGTATGCTTGCTTCCTAATTTGTCCGCTCTCCTCCAGCCTCTCCCTGCGGCATGAGCTATTCCATAGGGACCAGGGTGTATCTCTTACCTTATCAACTCAGGTCAAAAGTACGCAAATTCCGACCCTTTGGCCCTAAAGTTTTCTACCAATAATCATCGGTCAAAAACGGAGAGAAACGGCCAAGCACAGCTGTACAAAACAACAATAGAACAGCTTTTCTCTCGTTCAGTGAGAACCACCAAGCATTCAATCTAAAGTGGGTCCCACCATTATTGGCACGAGTCACAAATTATTGGCAGAATCAGCTGTTTCTGTTTGTCCTTAAAACGCTCAGGTCACCCTATCCGGATAAGCACTGCTGGCCGCGCATAAATTTCTTACCAAAACCACCGCATATAAATCTCCGTGTCAACGAACGGAGGAGATTCATGTACGAGTGTAATCAACGGCAGATCTAAGCAGCGCATAGCATTTACAATGTGACGGGTTGGCCCTCGTTCGGCTCGTCCTCCTCCTCCGCACGACCGCAAAAATTCCTTACGTTTTTTTTTTATTGATAAATGATAAATAAAGAAAGAAAGAGAGGAAAAAGTTCTCCTCCTCTTTAAAGCCGCCTCCTTCCGTTACGTTTCTCCTCCTTCCGATTTCTCGCCTCTTTTTCTCGCTTAATTATTTTGTCCTTCTTCTCGTCGGATCTATCGGTCGGCCGGTGGCGGCGATGGCAGGAGCAAGGGAGGAGAACGTGTACATGGCGAAGCTGGCCGAGCAGGCGGAGCGGTATGAGGAGATGGTGGAGTTCATGGAGAAGGTCGCCGCGGCGGCGGCGGAGGGGGAGGAGCTCACGGTGGAGGAGCGCAACCTCCTCTCGGTGGCCTACAAGAACGTCATCGGTGCCCGCCGCGCCTCGTGGCGGATCGTGTCGTCGATCGAGCAGAAGGAGGAGAGCCGCGGCAACGAGGACCACGTCGCCGCCATCCGCGACTACCGGGGCAAGATCGAGACCGAGCTCACCAACATCTGCAACGGGATCCTCAAGGTCCTCGACGCCAGCCTTATCCCCTCCGCCTCGGTCTCCGAGTCCAAGGTCTTCTACCTTAAGATGAAGGGCGACTACCACCGCTACCTCGCCGAGTTCAAGACCGGCTCCGCCCGCAAGGATGCCGCCGAGGGCACCCTCTCCGCCTACAAGTCCGCCCAGGTACCCAATCTCTCCTTCTCTCTATGTGATCCAATCCGATCCCATCGGATTTGTGCTAGGGTTAGTGTTTCGGATGGGCGCGGAGATCCAGCTTTTTGATCTTTCCTCATGTCATTCTTCATGAATTGTTTCTTGCTTATTTGATGGATGAATTGTTTTATAGGGTTTGCGATTTGAATTAGTTTATTGAAATGGACGGTCGTAATATTGATGATGGTGGTGGTGGGGAACTGGGAATAATCGATCTGATGTGATGTGATGTGATGTTAAAGGATATTGCGGTGGCGGAGCTGGCACCGACGCACCCGATCCGGCTGGGGCTGTCGCTCAACTTCTCGGTGTTTTACTACGAGATCTTAAACTCACCGGACCGGGCATGTGCTCTCGCGAAACAGGTGAGCTGAGAATGGATCTTAGAAATTTTAATTTCTGGCACTTGTAATTTTTTTCCCAAAGGTTTGCAATGCTCGTGCTATTATTAGAACATTTGGTCTCTGACATCGAATAGAGATTCAATTCATATTATAACTTTAATAATTCATATACTTGGCAGTTTGGTGTTAAGATAGTTATTCTTTTTTCAAAAATCCCCATTCCTTTTTCAATTTTTCGTATTTTGCTTCCGTATTTCTGCATCTATGATGTGATGGATTCGTTTTTTTCCTTGGACCATGCTGTATTCTGGTATGAGCGGCCTGGTTTGTCTCCGTTTCTTTGGAAAAAAAAACTTTTGTTGGGGTTTTGCTTGGATTTTGAATCAGTTTCATTTGGTACGACTTTTGATGAATATCTCTTGCGTATGTTGACTTCTTAAAGTTGTGTCGATCCTTCTAGATTAAAGTTCCAGTATTTCTTCCCCTTTTTGGTGTAGCTCTTTCTTCCCTCCGAGATGTAGAGGATTATTTAGGCCCATTGTTTCCTTGTCTTGAGCTATCAAGCTCTTCTGCAGATCCTTAAATTGGAAATAAATCTGAGTCTTGATGTTTTATGGACATATTAATCTGACCTTTCTATTGGTGTTCTTAGGCATTTGATGAAGCAATTGCAGAACTGGATACACTTGGCGAGGAATCTTACAAAGATAGCACTCTTATCATGCAGCTCCTTCGAGATAATCTTACCTTGTGGACTTCAGACATGCAGGTCTTTGAAAGTTTATAATAAGCAACATATGTTTATGTCTTCAATGGGTGATCACATTCCCATCAAGTGTTCAATTGATTAATGTATGTTGTTTCAGGATGATGGGGTGGACGAGATCAAAGAAGCACCCAAGCATGAGGGCGAACAGAAGTAGCTGGTATGAAATTGGTTCCTCAGTGCTGATCAAGGGTCCCTCTGATTGGTCGTACTTATAATATAGGAGAGATATGGATATTACTTGTTTGTTAGCGGGTTTGATCTCTTGGTATTCCTTTTCTCACCTATTTACTGACTCCTGAAATGTCATCCTGTTGTTGTTCCTTTTTTCTTAAAAAAAAAAAACTCCTAAATATGAATCCTCTACTGCTATTTGCTCCTTTTATCGTCATTATGTCTGCTGGTGTGTTTAAATTTGAAAATGCCAGACGCTAGTATGCTGGCCATCGAAAGTCCCTTTTTTATGGAATTCAATGGCTTTCTGCAATGGTATGCAATAAGAGACTTCATCTTATGTTTTCTAATGGAATACCTTATAATTATTACTCTGCTTTTATTTTGTTACGGTATTTTTCATGATGAGCTAATGCAAAATAAAATGTTGAAACTTGGGAAGTTTTTCATCCTATTTTTTTCCTGTTTGTTCGTAAAAAATGGCCTACTAATTCGCACATCACTTATTTCCACGCATGAAAAAGTGGCTTGCGGTTTGATCTGATGCGATTAGAAGAGGCCGTAGATCTGATCTCGGTGAAACGCAACCTCCCAAGGAGCAATGTATTATATATATACAGAGAGATTTGGTTATACTGTGAATGGTTGTCTACTTAGATGTGATCATATCTAGATTGGACGGTGGAGATTCTACATAATTTATTGGATCATTGAATATAATTTATTATTTTAAATTATTTATATCCAAAAAATGATAAGATTTGAAGATCCTCATCTACGCATCAAATAATTAAAAAATTGAACAATATAAATAAAATAAAATAATTATGATATTTTGATCATTTAAAATATAAATTAAAAATTTATAAATTATATAATGTTTATGTGTAAGTAATTTATAGATAGTAGGTCATATTTAACAATTCGGACCATCAGTATGAGATTCTCATCTTCCAATTTAGATGTGGGTCTATGCAAGTTGAGATTCATTCAGATATAATTGGTTTTCTCTCTCTCATCCCTATCTATCTATAACACATACATACATAGATGTATATGTATGTATGTATGGTTGTCAGTTTTTTTTTGGTCAATGGTGTGGACAATGACCAACCAACAGATCATCTGCTGACAACAAAACATGGTATCATTACATGATGCGACAGAGATAAGGTTTGGCAGGGTTAGCTGCAGTCCGAGCCAAGTCGGCTGATGGCTATTTACACTACGTGTGGATGGAGCGAGTTAGTTGCATAAGAGGTGTGCACCAACTGGACCACATGGGGCCTGGGACCAAAAAAAAAATGCAACTCATAATGCTGCCGCCATTTTACCAGACGCCTTCTGTCACGCCCCGACCGAGATTTAAATCGAGGTCATGGCAACCGCCGCATACTCATAGAAAACTCTTCCATAAGCATGCAAGGCATCTTATCATCCTATTTAAAC
>KE504864.1:876210-893710 GCA_000441515.1 Elaeis oleifera
ATATATATATATATATATATCTGTTTAATAAACTTGCCAACCAAACAGTCTTTCATATTAAATAACTCTAGACTAGAATCAGATATTTGGCCTGTAGTCACCTTGCATTGGCTCGTTTGGTGCCAATTGATTGGGTCATATTTGTTATCATGTCACATTTTCAGATGATTTGAGTTCCTATATATGCTGGACCCTGTCCTACGCTGGGATGTTGCCCGTTTGACTTAGAGCTTCCCTATGCAAAGGGTGGCCTTAAGGTCGTGCCTTGAGCCCATCAATCCCTACCAAAGAACAACAACAAAATGGTTACCAAAAAACAAAAAAAAAAACAACAAACAACAAAAAAAAAATAGACAAAAATCACATGGGGCAGACATCAGAGAAAGAAATATAGGATTGATTTTTGATTTTATCATATATCTCCTAATATCCATTTAAATTTTAAAAGTAAAATTTTAAATGTCAAATTTTTTTTCAAACGAAATCACCAACCCTATGATTTAAAAAATATAGCATTATCTTTTTCCTCATTTTCAGAATATATTTTTTACCGACATATATTACATAACTAGATAATACACACTAAATAAATTAATCATCAAACAAATCAACATACATTTATAGATGAATTGATATATATTTTTTTAAAAATAGAGTTTACCGATATACAGCATACAAATAGATGACATATATTTAGCAAATTAGTCACCTAACAATCCAATATATACTTTCAAACAAATTGATATAATTTTAGACCATTATATTTATCAGTACATACTACATAATCTGGTGATACATACTTATCAACTTCCTAATATATATATATATTATAAATTTTTTGTTGCATATCTAGAAATGATCTAATATACATCTCTAAATAACAAACATATTCTGAAAACTATGCATTGATTTATCTGAAGATATGCATTGGATCACTATTGAGTGCATATTAAAAAAATTATAATATATATATCGGAAGATCGATGAGTGTATCACTCGATTATGTAGTGTATGCTAATAAATATGATATTCTAAAAATTATATATCAATCTACTTGAAACTGTGTATTGCATTGCTAGATGGCTAATACTAAATATGTATCACCTGATCGTATGCTATGTATTGACAAACTTTATATTCTGAAAACTGTGCATCAACTGATTTAAATGTGCATATCGACTTGCTTGTTGATTAATTTGCTTAGTATGTAACACCTAACTATATATTATGTATTGCTATTCTGAAAACTATATATAAATTTGTCTAGAAATACGTATTGATGTATTAGATGATTAATTTTTTAATGTATATTATCTGATTATGTAGTATATACAAATAAAAATACATTCTGAAATAAAGAAAAAACATAACATATTTTTATAATTACAAAATTCATGATTTATTAGTAAAAGAATCTTGGATTTTTATGTTTCTTGTTTATGATGGGCACTTGAAAAGATGCGGCAAAATAAAAAATCCAGAGGGCTGAGTTCGTCTCCCTTGATTGATTTACCCTTTTGCTTTTTCCATAATTCAGCCTAAGCCTACAATAAATATGATCATTTTTTAAATAAAAAAGTGGGAAAAAAAAATCCACCAATATGATACTAACCAAGCCCATGATACACCATCCAAAAATCAACATAGAATCTCAAACTGCTAGAAGTAGAAGTTTGACCTCCAGCCACCAGGGCAAACCCAGTTCAATATACGCGTAATAGTTTACCATAAAGGAACGATCACATCACACTTGCAATACGTAGTATACTACAGCTGACTTTCGAATTGCCCATCGACTATATAAGAAAGTCCTTGAAACTGACAAAACAAGTAATCCATGCATCCTCAACACTAATGGCCACTAAAGACTACTTCACAGACAATGGCATTGCTTTCTATCTATATTCTCTATTTTAAGAGAGGAGGAAACCATAATTACCCAGGTTCCAATTTTTAGATGAGCATCAATAAGGAATCAAACCCAGAATGGTGATTTCTTACCCAAAAAAAAAAAAAAAAAAACCCAAGAATGGTGATTGCTGCTAGGTAGTGTGACTACCGGGACAACCCAGTTCATCCTGTACTCTCTATTTTAATGTTCGGTACACCAGAATCCATTCTCGATAGCTGAACATCAACCATCCCTACTGAAACCCATATCTGCAATAATCTTCCGAGCATGGAATAAAGCAACCATATTAATGTTAGTCTAATCCAGTATTGGTGGTCTCCACTGCCTAATCCTCAGTTCCTGGTGCGGAATATGATATGCTAAGTGCGTCGCAGCTATCACAGGTTCCGCTTCTTGACATCTTTAACACAATCATCAGTCTTGGCACCATCAGATTGCACCTCACATTCACTACCTAGTCCGTACCAACATACAATTATACTTTCTAAACAGAAAAAGCCGATATACTTTTCCTCAAAAGATCCACTTGAAGAAAGAGAAATTTTAAGCATGCTGGATCCACCTCTCCTGCCATAGATATTACAAATTGGGATAATATGTTTATTGGTGCATATCCATCAAACGGACATTTGATGTATTATATTTTGCCACTTGCTTTCAAGCCCAGGTTGATAAATTGACTCGGGAGGAGCAGGAAAGAACAAACTAAACCATGAAGTAGATAAGATTCTTATCTACTCAGCTTTATATGATGAACTTGGAAGAAAAGAAAGGATCTTACTCTGTATCCAGATTGTAATGGGGCCACGGATACTTATGACCCGCCTTAATGCTAGCGAACTCAAACTTTTGGCAATGTTCTCATTTTCCCTTTCTATCTACTATGATAGTAATAACTAGGGCAAAGAGGAATATCATCGTAAAATAATTTAGACCCTCGTTTTTCAAAACTTCTAGCACCCAAGAGACAAGAAGCTATCCGATCTAGACAAACCTAAACAAAGAAACATAAGCTATGTATGTAGTAGATCTAATAACGTATTAGCTTGTCAATGAGCACATGTACGAGAAATGTGCCACATCGCTGAAATGTTACGAGAACCCAGATACTGTAGGCAAAGTTTGAGAGTATATTCTACATGTTCAATGTGAAAGGAATAATGCCTCGGAGACTTCAGAGCATCTACCATTTAGCTAAAGAAGAAAGATCATTTTCTCTTCTGTGAGCTTTAACTATCACAGAATTCAGTAACTATTTCATTTTGGAAATGGATCTGATCATGAGAGTCATATATTAAAGCAGAACTCGCCCTACTGAAATGGTGCTGAAGTTGAAAAATGTGTACAGGTGATTTGGATTCAAACTCAACGATACACTCTACAAATCTCCAGCTAAAATAAAATGAGATATATATAAGCACAATTCCATCTCACCAGATAATGAAAACATATGAGACGATGACAAGAAGCTATCTACAGCCCATTCACAAGGCCTGAAGGCAACAACAATTACTTACCCTTGAAAGGACAATTTGATCATACACAAGCTCCATGAAGAATGGTGCACATCCAAAAGGGTTCTAGCTTGCATGAATCCACTTTGGCCACGTAACACTCAAAGAATCATATAGACCATCATGGTTTGAGTTATGAGACTGCTGACACCAGAACGTACAGACTAAAATATTCCAACAGATACCTCAAATATACTGCAGAAACAGAACCATGGACACACCTCGGATGAACTAACCAATTAAGGAACTTTTTTTGGTAACCTCTTCCATCGATCGAAACATCAAAATATTTTTGCCAGTAAAATTAAGGCAGGAGTTCAACCTCAAAATTTAGATAAGTTCTTGTTTCCATGTACTTTGAAGAGATGGTTGAATAAGCCTAGTTGTGAAGCTAAGATGGAACTCACCTCAATCAGCAACCAAAGCAGCAAAATGGCCATGTACGTCTGATATGGATCAATTGTGAAGACTCGTGCGGGCATGTATTTAGTGCCACATCGGTTATTCATTAAAAGACCTTGGATACTTATATAGGACCAAAAATCCAGATAATACCTTCCAACTAATTTTTTGGATGAGATATTGGATCGTTACAAATGATATCAGAGTCAATCCAACTTATAGCGCCTACGTAGACTAGGGATACTGTAACATAGATTCATTAAGGCTGACCACGATTCGATTGTGGTGTTTATGAATGGATGTATCGATTTGGACCTTTAGCTTCGTGAAGATGTCAGAATTAAACAGAGTATATAAGGACCCGTGCAGATGTGTATTTAGTCTCACATCGGTTATTTGCTGAGAAGATCTTGGGTACTTATACGAGGCCAAAAAATGTCAATAATACATCGTCCTGGCTAACATTTTTGGATGAGGTCCTGAATTATTACATAAATATATGAATGAGTGAAGCTATATAAAATAGTCATATATGACACATAGATTATGATAGCACAAAACAATGTGCATGCATATGAACCATGTCGCTATCATAAAAAATCACATAGAAATATGAAACAATACATGGCAACCACATCCAAATTATACAAAATAGGTTTCCCACCAGCTAGACTAATCAATCTAAAGCACAATGGGTCCACCAATGGAAAAGGGAGAACCATGAGAAATTTAATATAACAAAAGCGGGTAAGACAGATAGGTTACATAGGGGTTGGGAGTCAATTGCTGAAGATGACAGACATAAGGCCTAAAGCGACAAGATGTTAGTGACAGGAAGCAACAAAGCAGCTGAGGAAAGAGTAACCATGAAGGTCATGATGTTGATGGCAGAACAAATCCTTAGGTAAGCCAGAATGGTACCCTAAGAAGTTACAGAAAACATGATGGATAGCCAAAGAAATGATGAATAACGATGAAGGTCACCAGATCAAGTTGCTTTGAGTTTGGTCCAACCTCTAAAGGAATGCTGAGGTAGTCATAAAGTGGACGGAGTAAACATCTGATAGGGTGACATGACATTGTAGTCCAAAACTATATATTGAACAATTTGTAAAATATGCATTGGATTGCAAGATAAACAAGCGAGAAAGGTAAAAGCAGAAGCACAAGCTGCAGGTGAAAGGTTGTAGACAAGGACAAGACCAAAGTGGAAAAGAGGTTTATAATTTAAAGGGAAAGTGAGTTACCAATGGAACTTAATGAGATTCTTGTCCAGAGCATGATGCCAGAAAGGCTGCTCAATGAAATTGATCATGCTCCAAATTTGAAGTTGCATGTCTGTAGTCTATCTCGTGCAATCCTGCAGCGAAAAAGGTTTGAACTGCACAACAGATGTAACTTGTGGATGCAAGAACAGTTTCATTCCAATACAGGTTCACTTTAGTATTAGGCACCTTCAAGTCTTAATGTGGTATATCATGCTTAAATGACCTACCTAAGAGGTTGGCCCTTAGAAGACTTTGGACCATCTTTTGGGGTGGTCAAGTAGGGTGAGGTGAATGCAGGTATAAGGCAAGCAGACGGTTAGGCTATTACCCTCTCGCTCTTCCTTTCTACTTGTTGGTTCACTGCACTTCAACCTAATTACAACTTAACAAGTTTCACTAAGCTCTTTATTGCTCTTTATTGTTAACTATGTAGCAATTACCTATGCCATGGATTGTCGCATTGAATTTAAAAATATATTTATATATAAAATATAGAAATTAGATACCTTTTGAGAGTAGATCATGTTCACTGGAATCTTTGGCTATGTTATATAGTTCAAGTGGTCTAAGACAATTTATAAATTGTTAAGAATTACTAAAAATAAGAAACACAAAGACATAAAAATTTAAAAAGGAGCACAAAATAATAAATTTAGAGAATATATATTACACAGTACGCATCATTTGTTATTTGGCCAGATCAATAATATACAGTATACATTCACATTGCCATAAAAAAAGTGTTTATTTCATCTATATTACATTTTACATAAATTTGGTTATTTTGATTGAAGATGTAAGCTAATTGAAATTGAATCAATATTGATGAAAGTACTGAAAAACAGGCAGTTTCGGATCAAAATCTCTTGAAACTTCAAACACTTGCACACTAGTTGCCTCCTAAAGTGTTATTCTAGTAAATCATCACATGTTTTTGGAATGCGGGCACTAAGTCCCGCCGTAAAAGGTTATAAATATGTAAGCGGAGTATTATGTAACATCCTTTTAAGTGCCTGTGCTTTTTAATTCTAGGGAATCTTCGTTTTGCTTTTGCACTCATCAAGCTGCTAAGGATTGTGTCAGAGGCTGAAACAAAGATTTAGGGATTATAGATGGACAAGACTGTGAGAAATTGGTGGATTAAAGCAAAAGCTACCCACTCGAATAACAAATAGAAACCAGGCTCATTAATTGCATTTTAAACACAAAATGATAAGACAGAGATTTGAGGTTCACAATAATATGACTACGTGGGTTAAATAGGCCTAAATTCAGCTGAAGCCCAACTTTATATGGATCTAATATGCTTCAGATATCTGAATTTTTGACTTAGGTTTGGATCCCAAACCTACCAAATTTTCAACTTAATCAGGTTGGGTATTGTAAATTAACTGGACCTAATAAACCCAAGAAGACCAGCATTAGACTTCAGGGGGGAGGGAAATCACAATATCAACTATCCCATAAAGTTTAGATCCAACTTGCAATGTGACACAATCATATCTAGTAATTGAGCCACGTATTGGTTTAAATGGCAAATCAGAACCAAATAACCCACGTTCAGGCCATGCTAGCTAGATGCAGACCTGACATAATTATACACACATTATGTTAGGGGATCAACTTCAAGAAGCCAAAGGCTGGACCGAACCTAAAGTCAGAACTAAACACATAAATAGCAAGAAGAAGAAGAAGATGTTATCATGGAAATCAAGTGGTGAGCACCTCACTAATCATATGGTCATACAAGACACACTGACATAAAATAGCGATCAATAAATGCGGAAGATCAGACCTGCAAGAGTTGTAGAATGTCACAATGAGCTAGACACATAGTATTTGTTGGCAACATATCATCATTCACCTAGACCAAGATTGAAACCAAATGGTGCCATCTGATAGGCAAATTATATTTTCCTGATAAAAAATGCCATAATATTAATGTATGTTAGACGACTTCTTATAATCTTCCCCTCCAGATGACCACAAGAATGACATAATGACCACTCCGTACGAATGGGGATTCGCAAGTGAAGTGCTCAACTTGCATATTGTCTTTGAAGCTTTCATGTGCTACCAGTATTGCATGTCAGAAGTGAATACCCTATCTTGTTAGGACAAAGTAGGATATTAACATTTCATGGTGCGAAACCATGAGACATTCTCCGTATTTAGAAAATTACTCCAAATGGTTCTCTTTAAGCATTTAATAACAGAACCTTAAGGATTTGGATTCCACATGTCCTCATACCTAGAATTAAACTGCTAGCCTTGCTGATCATCATGTACTGGCATGTATTGCATCATCTGACAAAACTAGCCATGTGTACCAAGCACTTGCATGGCACATACATGATAGTGCCAGCACAGAAGAACATTTGCACACAATGCCTAAAACCTTGCCTCATGGTAAGTCAAGCTTTCATGATAATGCTACTCAAACTGCTCCAAGCCTCCTCCTAGATTCTTGGCAATGCAAGTAGGGTGGAATTGAGTTCGGGCCGGGCTGATTTTTGGTCGGATTTCGGGCCCAGCTCGAAACAATTCAGACCGGGCTTGGGCCTAAATTTGGAGCCCATTTATCTCTCCGACTGGGCTCAGGTATACCTTTGTCGTGGCCTGGGTCCAGCCCGAGTCGAGCCTAGTCCAAAGTTCAGCCCATTTATTTCAGCCCAAGTCTGGTTCCATACCGCCCTTCTTAATTCTTATGATTTAGGCCGAGCCGAATAGGAATAGGCCGAATAGCCCTTTAGTTTGGTAGTTCCAACTTCCATTTCGGTCTTTCCAACTTCTCCATTTGATGCCCTAGCCCCTGACCGAGGACCGTGATCCTTGTCCGTCCGTGGGCCATTGCCGTCTTCGTCTTCCCCATCGCCAACGAGGGTGCCTTGTCTTCACCCATCGGCCATCAGTGTTCGCTGGACTTTTGGACAGCCTTCATCATCTTCTGACTTCCATCTTCCACTAAAAAAAGAGATCGATGCGATGCTCAGGCAGAGAGATCCTTCATCATCTTCCATCTTCGATCTTCTCCCATCACCGACTCCAATAATACATCTTCCCCCGTCTGCCATCGCCGATGCAACGATGCTGGTCTTCCATCTTCCCTCGTCAGCCATCACCAACGTCGGTCTTCTCGTCTTTGCCCGTCGCCATCACCGTTCGCTGTTCAGGTTTGGCTCCTACCGAATCTCCCTTCCTCAATGCCTTATGTCTTGATTTTGAACAAATTAAGACTCTGAATCCCTATCTCAATGCCTATTGCTGACTCTGAATCCCTATTATGTCATTAGATTGATGATATTCATACTTGTTTTATAAATTTTATAATGAGTATGCAGATGCAACAAGAGTGTAGTTTTCTGTAAGTTCAAGTGAGCTAACAGCTGATTTTGATGGACAAAATGATATAAATTCAATTTCTTCTTTTAACTTGAGTAAAATAAAATTTGGCATGAATTTTGTTCAGTTTAGAAATCAAAGTTCTTCTAAAACATAAAGAGATCAACGCTAGATAGTTATTTGAATAATGATGTACTTTCTAATATGTGGGACAAGCAGTTTGATATCTTGACGTGGTGGAAGAGCAATGCGGCAGTCTATCCTATATTATCAAGAATGGCTAGAGACATTCTCACTATTCTAGTCTCTACTGTTTCATTAGAATCGGCATTCAGCACTGTTGATAGAGTTATGGACTAGTATCGGAGTTCATTGAGCCCATCTACTGTCGAGACCTTAGTTTGTACCCAAGATTATTGTCGTGAAAAATATGATGAAGGTATATGAATATTTTAAATTTATGTTACATTTTTTATTTGCTTATAGTGTTTATGTTTCGAAGATTTATAATTGATATGTGTATTAACAGTTACAAGTAGCTCGAATTTTTAAAATTGAATGCGGATAATGGCACACTGGAGCGAGCCGAGCAGTAAAGTTGGGACATGGATATAATATTATGTAACCATCTTTATAATATTTTTTAATCCATGTCAAGTTATAAATTTTTATATTTAACAATTTCTTCATCTTCTAATTATTTAGTTTATTCTAAATGCAGGCTTTCATAATAATGGATGAATGAAGATGGAACAAAACAATTTGCTGGAATTCAACTCATGTGAAGAATTTTAGAAAATCTAAAGTTTGAAGAAGCAAACCAACTCGCCGTGACCCTAGAAATTAGTTTTTTTATAAACAATTAAAAAATCGAAATTCAACTGTTGTTTCCGTACTTTGTTTTGTGTTTTCTTTCTCATAAGTTTGGACCCACCAGATACTATTCCAAAGTTTTGGATTTCGCCAGAAACACTATTTTGGTCTCCAACATCTTGGAGCCCATTTTGGATTTCTATCCTCCATTTCCTGTTAATGTGAAATCACAGGATGTGTGGACATTTACAGATAAGAGAATGCCTATCACTTTATTTATACAGACTATGTAAGATGATATTTGTTTCTTCAGGGGCATCTCACATGTTCAACAACTGATACTCTATACAGGCTGGAATTGGATATGTCTGCGTAGCTTATGGCTTCATTGGATGGTATTTCATGATTCTTCCAATGTTCCAATTGCCTCAATTTCCTGTTTGTGTTTTGATTGCAGGAGGTTTTGGTCTTTTTGATACTCATTTTGTGTAATTAACTATACTTAGTTATACCTTTCTTAGTTCTTTAATATTAATATACAGCCATTGGCTCCATTATTGTACCAAAAAACCTGCAGCATGATTAATTTTCTGGATGCAACGCTCAACCTGTAGCTTAATTTTCAGTTCACAACATACGTACACTGCTCTTTCCAGCCAATTGCAAACAATCTAGGCCAGCCTAAATCCATTCGGACCGGGCTCGAGCTTGGGTCCGACCCATTGCAAATGATATGGGCCGGCCTGAATGGGTTTGGACCGAGCTCGGGACTCATATTTTAAAAATTTTCGGGCCTAAACCTGGCCCGAAATCCGAAAAAATTTCGAGCCGAGCTCGGATAGGGGTGTGGCCCAGCCCAGCCCAGTTCTAGCCCTAAATGCAAGCCCTTTGCTCCAACATGTCAAAGAAGCACCTCTTAGCCCAAACTTCAAGAATTAGTGCTTAAAACCACTTACTTTATGCCTCAAGATCTATATTACTCATAAGCAATGCTAACCCTACAAATCCAATAGAAACATGTTGATAGTAATCATAACGCACTCTGTCCCTGCACCTCCACAGCCACCCCACTTCCTCCTTTAAGCTTTCTCCATGTCAGTGGTCTCTCTGGAAATCTATGGGCTTTGAGTTTTTTTCTTAATTATTATTGTCACCACTGGCTCTGTTTGCTTATTACAAATTAAATAGTAGCAATCAGCTTAACCACACATCCCTATCAAGTTTGAGCCCTCCTTTTCCTTCCCATCTCTGTTTCTATTTCATGAGTTCCACTTGAGAAGTTTGTTATGTGATAAATGAAAGTTGGCAAGCAGCCTCAAAAGTCATAGGCTTCATTCGTCTTATTGAACCACCTTCTTCATCCTTATTTTTGCAGTCTTTCATGTAACTGATCAAGCGCATTTCCCTCCTCTGGATTTGTTCTCTCTTACATAAAAATATTCTTACATCAACAACACCATCAGGAATAAGAAGATTGAAAGGAAGTAGATCAGTGGGTTAGATAGCAGGATGTTAATCAGTTTAAGCTTCTCCATTAGGGATAAGAGTTTAACATTTCAGGATGAAAATTTCTCCACTCCAATCAACTACCATGCTCTAATCTTCCTAATTGATCCTACCACAAATGACATGAAGTTCCACAAAAAATGAAAGGAAATCCAAGACCTATCACATTCACCAGAAACTCTCTCCTGTTTAACATTCATGTGACTTCCTCAACTTCCTTTCTTGGTGCTCTATAACTTCTTAAGAAGAAAATTTTCTTCTCTCTGCTTTTAGACTCCCGTCCACCAGATTACAGAGACCTCTAAGTTGTTGGCAATGTAAAGACTAAACAAAAACTCATCAAGGTTTCATCTCATCATTCTCCCATCATCCTCTTGATTTTTCTTCATCGAAGAGCCAAAGATGAGGTGCGGTCACTCCAAATTTAAATTTATTTTGCAGAACTACATGCAGGAGACAACATAACAGTCTTACCTGTGTAATTAGATGCTGCAAATGATGTCCGATCTCATCCCCCAAGCAAAGTACACATGCTCGCTTCTAGCAATGCTCATCAAGCAAGAAGTGTTCTTCTGAGACTGCTACAATTAACAATCTATTTCGTCCATAGTAAGGAAGAAGTAATTGACTGAGCAGCATGTCCGAGATAACACCATGGCCAGGTTGTGCCAGTTTCCCCGGGCAACTCTAAAAAAATAGTGGTTAACTCCCGGGGTAAATCTCTAGCGAACAAGCAGGAGATCAAGGTTGACTTATTCCAATTTACATATATGAGAAAATGGGATCATTAGAAAGCACAAGACAAGGCCATCTTATTACTTTGAGCTATTTGCTTTCCAACTGATGGGGCAATAAGAAACAGTTTCACTTTTTCTTCAATCAATCCCTTATTTCTCCTCAAAGAGGACAAAATAGGAGCATCACACCATTTCACCACTTCTTGCTCCCAAACTTCCGCCCGCAAAATCCATCAAATAGTTCAAGTCAACGGCATACCACCATCATTTTTTAAATATATAAATATATAAATGAAGAAACAATGTCTAACCAAAGGCATCATTTCTCAAACACAAAGAAGCAACATTTTTGAAAGGGTTTACATCCTTATTATCCATTTTACAAGGACAACATTTTTTTTTTCACCAGCTTCAAATCTATCCGAATGACAAATGTTGATTAAACTTTGAAGAGTACAAATTTATAGGAAAAGAAAAAGAACAACACATGAAAGGATAACAAAGATAAACCTTAGCAGATCTGTGGCAAGAATGGCTTACCTTCTAAAACAGAGAGCCGGCTAATCCAGAGAAAGAAGGCATCGGAGCGCCCCCCATCACGGATCCCCCCACCTCGGACTCGGCAAGGGCACTCCCGGTGAGGTCGGGAACACCACACCCGACGAGATCATCATCTGGAAAGCCGTTCGGGGCGACGGCAGACACCGAACCCAGCGGTGAAGTCGGTGGGGGTAGCAGCAGCGCCGCTGCCGACGGAGACGGCGCCAGCGGCGGCTGCCCTCCCTCGCCGCCGTGGAGGCGGCGCATGTAGGCGGAGATCGGCGATTCCGAGGCAGCGCTGACGGCGGGGAAGGCGGGAGCGGGGAGAGGGACGGCCGCATCCAGACGTCGGCGGCAGCGTGGGGCGGGGACCCAGGGGAGGGGAGCGAGGGGGCAGGTGGGCGAGTGGCGGCGGGCGGATGCGGTGGAGACGGGATGTGGCGGTGGGGTTGGAGCGGGAGGGGGAGGCGGCGGCGCCGCCGGTCGTGGGTGGTGGTGGGCGGGGGATCCAGTGAGTTTCTGGACGACATCCCGGAACTCGTTCTTGTCGATGTTGTAGACCGGAGGCTGCGGCTGCTGGGGTGGCGTGCTGCCGCTGTTTATAGTGGAGGGCAGCGGGGAGGAGCGGTTTGGGTTAGGGTGGGAGCTTTTTGGGAGTGGTTTAGAGATTTTGTAAGAGGCCTTGTTGACTGATTTGAGAGAGCTTTGGATGTGAGAGCTGCTGCTGCTGCTGGTGGCGGTGGCGGTGGTGGTGAAGGAGGAGGTGGTGGCGGAGCTGCTGAGAGAGCTGCTGCTATTGGTATTGGTAATGTTACTAGTGGTGGCGGTGGTGGTGATGGGGTGGTGGTGGTGGTGGTGATGGTGGTGGAGGAGTTGGTAGCAAAGGAATGGCAGCTTTTTCCATCATTTCTGTACACCTCTGAATCAGAGAGAGAATATACGTAGCAGGCTATAAATTTCCCACATATATTACCAAACTATGGGTGGAGGAGGGCTGTCTGCGGCCGTGAGTAATCAGGGGCTGAGCTCTGCTGTTTGTGATTAGATGGGAGAGGATACGATAAGTATCGGCAAATTTATCAGAGAGGAGGCATTGCATGTTTATTAAACAGAGTTTTATAGGATATTTTAGTTTATATATGTGAGAACTGGATGTTTTATTCCACATTGACTATAATAGCTTAACATATCATCCACGTTCATACGATGTGATTGGTTTCACACCATTAACAAATACCAATATTAACTTAGAATTACAAGGATGTTAATATTATACGTACTATTTATTTCTAATGCAATGTCATTATAATTATTATATGATGCCGTTGATTGGTTCTTCTCCATTTTCTCTTAAGAAATCTATGTGATGTCATTGTATGTCTGACACAATGTTAACAAATTCTTGTATGGGGCGTTCGCTGCAATTTTGTTAACAAAAAAAACTCGATAGGAAATTTGTACCGTACAAAATAGAGTTCTCTTGGACACCCACCCATAAGGGCTGCATTTGGTAAGAAATTTCTGGTCCTGGTGAACAAACAAGAGTGGGGAGTACAGATCTGCTTGGTCTTAGACTGGGATACATCCTCTCCTAGGGATTTCAAGTACCAATAAACAAACATTAAATTAGTTGTGAGTCATGCCAATATCTAAGCAAATTTGAACAAAGATAATGCACATTTTATCTTGATTTGGAGCTATTTGTAACAACAATATTTTTGTCTCTGTCCCTCTGAACGACCTGCGATCACCTGAGGCGAAGAACACGTGAATAGCTAAAGAGCGAGAAGGTGGGCAAAAGGACAAACCTAGGGATAGACGGAGAGGGAGAGAGATGCGTTTAAAACACGCCCGGTAGCGACGAAGTCATAGCGATTGAGAAGGACGTGTGACGACGGGTGTAGTTTTGGGTTCTCGATAATTTATAATCCTCCATTAGAATAATTTAAGGACCCAACAAAGAGCAGACGCTTTGACTCGAAATCGTGCCTTTTGACCGTGTTTGGTGTTCGTCCTTCTGTATTTCTAGTTGGTGTGATGAGTCTAGGGAGACGTTGGATCGTCATCCGATGGTCATGTCAAACAGAAACAAAGGATATGATCGACTGGACGGCTTTGATTAACTGTCCAGTCCGAGTTGGAAGACGGTCTTTGAATCGAGTGGGTGAAATTGGTGCGGTTTGAGAGTCTGGTTCGTCCAATTGATCAGGTATTGCGCGTCTGTGGGGCTTACGGAACAAACTGTGGTGGTGCCACGTCCGTTGCGTGCGTCATCATCCGTATCAGCTGCAAGACGAGTTGTACCTGAAACTAATGGCAGCAGCATCAGAACACTGCACGTGTCCCAAGTTCGGCACATTTCGTGCAAGATCCTTGATTAGGGGCCCACGAGTGGACCAACGAATGATCCCTCTCGTTTGTTCCCACCTTTCATTTTTCCTCAGCCTAAGCTAGTTAGGATGCATGATTATGCGTCACGTTTACACATGAATACACGCATGCATATTAAATCCGCATCTATTGTTAAATTAGCTATCTAGTTGAGATCATCGGATCCACTTGACTATGCCTAATTGAAACCAAGCAATGTGGATGAGTGGGCCAACTATATTATGTCGTGAACCATGATATTGGTTGATTAGAAATATACCATACTTAGTGACCGAATACATGAATAATGATTACAAACCACTCATTTTTAATGCTTAATGCATGCGCTCCTAACATTCAATTGTGTTAGAACTTATTAGAATAAAAATAAGCAGTCAATCACGATTATCATTTGAATCGATGTAGGTTCAATTTATTGGTTGTAATCAAGGTCGATTAAAATTTTTAGGATCGAGCATTTTTGATCAACCAACTTGATCAATATAGGTGGTTCATATTGACTTTGAACTTTGGTTCATATAGGTTTTAACCCCTTTGCCTTTCTTGATCGCTTGGTTATTTGATGTCAATTAACCTTTTTTTAAGCGATCAATTATTCTTGATCAGCTGATTCTTTTTTGGGCCAATTGGCTTTCTTTGGCCAATTAAATTATGCCCTTTGTTAATATTTCTTCCGGCCAATTGGCTCCTTCAAGCCAATCCGGTGCATGCACCTTGAGTATCATTGATGGGTTGATCTTTGTCAAGTCGGTTCACATATGCCCTCCAAGTGTTTTACTTGTTTTTTTTTGTTGATGATAATGGAGGTTGTAACCAGTCACCAAGCAAATTTATGCAGGTTCAAAAAATTTGCAGGACCTAAAGAAGTCCAGGCAAAGGATTACAAGAGTATAATAGTTAACCATCTTGGTTCAAAAGTAGAGAGAAACAAAAAACAGAAGAAGGAAGACCGCAAGAAGAAGTTATAATATGAAACACAAGCCTATTTTAAAAAAAGTTGATTAAATTTCTTACATCAATCCAAATATTTCAAATTCTGACAAAGCAGCGAGTTTACAAGTTACCAACTAATCGTTGAATAATTTTAAAATGGTTGAGACAACACTATCAATAGAAGACCCTTTGTGAAGAAAAAGAGGAGCATTACCCTCTTTCCAATAGGACCACACAACCGCCGCCAAGAGCATGAGAATAATAGGCTAAGTTTTTTCCAAAATTCTTAAGGATCTACTCATGGCATAGGAACTTGAAAGATGATTGTGGATGAAGAACTTAGAGGGCATAGCAGATCGCTTTCCAAATTTTTGAGAAGAGGCTGTAATTTAAAAGATGTGGTCAATGGACTCCAGTGTAGTGCCGCAAATCAGATAATCTCTTAAATTCTGTCCAAGCTTTTTGTCAACAACTTTTCTGATATTCAATTTATTTTCCAACAAAGCTACATGAGGCATTTGATTTTTAAGGATGCAAATAAATTCCAAAGAGAGGAGGCAAACTTGTAATTCACACCTGTGAAGTTGAGGAAATGATACATTGAAGACATTGTAAAATTGTCTGAACTCTCAACTTTTCAACATATCCTGTCACCATCTGAGTTAAAATAACCATACTTAATAAGTGGATGAGCTACTGTAATTTAATATGGACTTGAGATGATGGATCTGAAGGTGCTTTAATTTTCTATCTATGAGCATGCTACCTGAAAAATTGAGCTACAGTGCTATTTTTGCGATGACATTGAGAGCGTAGTGCAGAAAATATGATTTGAAATCCTTATATTCTGTCTTGCCTTAAAGTTTCAAAGTCTTGAGTGAGATAAAGAAGATTTCCAATGCCTTGGAATGTAGAATATGGAGGATCTCAAGTTGCTTCCTTGAAACTTGTTAGGCCTGGCAATTGTCACATCGTTTTGAACGAATAACGTTGCCTTGAGGTTGTCTCCAAGTCGCTCATCTTGTGTAAACTTTGAAATCCAACTAAAGGCGTTCTTTTAAAACAATAAGTTTTGATAATAATTAATTGTTTGAAATAAGAAAGCGACAATGGAAAGGGCACATGCCTCACATTCTATCAAGTCAGAGAAGATTAGAATGATTATTATGGTATCATAATATTTATTGTTAAGTATGTTGTAGGAACACTAGTGTAGGCAACCATTGTCGAGCCAACTTCAACATCTTGATTATCATCATTTTAAAAGTTAAAGCATCTACAATTAGGAATCAACCTGTATCCTTAATGTATGGTCTTTTAGTTTCTTCCATATTTCTTTCCTTTTCTTAATAACCATGGCTTAAGTTCTTATCTATCTTTCAGTTGTTGGATCTATTATGTAGTTATTTGCCTGTTCAACATCTGATTTTTATGTAACTTTATCTAATATCTTGTAAGGATTAATTTTGCAAATTGAATTGTGCAAGCAATTAGATTCGAACGAAAGGATTAAGCCGAGCTCATGACTAGGTTTAGCAAAATCTTGAAGCATATAAAAAGTTGTTTATGTAGCAAGAAGATCTTTGCCTCGTACAGTGGTGCTAACCTTTTAGCAATTAGATCAAGTTACTTCAATCTAGAGTTTGGATGTATGTTGGTTTGGTTGAGTCTAGGTTGAGGCTTATTGCATGATTGCAAAGTAGGAACAATAGCCCCAAGTTGATATTCATGAATTATATAATATAATTAGGAGAGAAAAAGAGGTGCCAAACTTAATACTTCTGTTGCATATAAGGCAACATAGTTGATATGAAATGAAAATATTGTTAAGCATCCAACAATCTCTACTGCATATACATCCATTGCTAATGCGATTGTATTGCTAAGAAAAGCATATACATTCACTTAAGAACAAATATAATAATCCAGTAATATTGAAAATGGACCATTTTGGCAAAATAAATAAACATAGTTTATTCTTGCAAATATAAAATAAATATTTTTCCCATCTTATATTTATCTAGCCAACAATCGAAAAGGGAGCTGCATAAAATTAGTCGAAATATTAACTTTTCTATCTGAGCCATGGATACATTTGTGTGCATTTCTCCTCTCTCTCTCTCTCTCTCTCTCTCTCTCTCT
>KE504865.1:3904-18486 GCA_000441515.1 Elaeis oleifera
TGATTTATTCAGTTAAAGGTATACACTGCTTACTGGGCTATTTAGCTCATGATGAGTTTATATTATTTTTTTTTACAGATCTAGAAAATTAGTGTGATGCGGGATTTTGGTTGGAAGAGCGATTAGAGATGGAGTTAGCTTATTTGATTTAGGATTTTTTTCAAAATTGATGTAAAATTTTATTTAAATATTAACTTGTCAAATAATTATTTTCTTTTGACACTGAGTTTTGATTTGTTATTTGAACTAAGGTTTGATCATTAAAATTAAAATTTATTAACTTTATATGTATGATATCATGATGAGGTGTCTTGCATGCTTATAAAAAAAGTTTCTTATGAGTATGCAGTGGTTGTTATGACCTTCGACTAACAATCTTGAGTCGGAGGCGTGACACCTATATTTTTAAGAAACCTCTTATTCCCTTTCAGCCAGATCATTGAGTATCCCGCTGCAATGAGCATGTCCCACCCTTCTTATGTTAGCTCTGCAATTGCCCCAAAAGATCCATAGCCTTTCTGGGAGGAGAAATTATATCCTACGCTCAGTGTACCAGCTCAGCAGTACATCAGATCAATTCGTTTCGTCCATGTGGACTCCCTCGTTGCAAAATCCTGGCCTCTCGTCCTCCAGCCCTAACTCCCCTTCCCATTAGTGCAATGGTAAAGGCTTTGAACTCAGACTAAGATGTGTCCCCAGGGTCCATAAATTTCCTCCCTCCAACTGGTCAAACCTCTCCAATTTGGAAAGAGGCTCCTCCTCTTATTCCTTCTCGTTGAGCATTGCTAAATAAAATTGAAAGAACCTAGATAATTCATCTACCTTCTTTAACAATAACTTCATTTGGTCATTCATCCAACCACCAAAGCCCCTCAAATTATTGTAGAGCCGCTTTCCTACTCCTCGGTCATCCAAAGAAAGAACCGTATCCAGACTGCTCCCATAGTCCAGACAAATTTGAGGCAAATAATAATAATAATGATGATGATAATAGTCATTTGGCCTCTTTCGATCTTTCAAAACAACATCATCCAAAGTCTTGCTTGATTTTGATTTGGAAACATTGTATGCACAGAAGTCGCAACATTTTCCCATCATACTGAGGTCATCCAGAAAGCAAAGCTCTTCCCTCCTTGCAATGCCACCTTCCTAACCACCCAGATATTGTGTTGCAGTGGCTAACCAACCTAGACGTCAGAATCAGACAATCTTTGAGGTTTCTTTACGGCAATGTGCTGACTTTTGATGCACATGTACTGCGTGTGCTTTGAAGTCTGAAGTCCAAATTTAGAGACGGCATTATCAACCCAGCATCTGGATCTCATATCCAACACCACCTTCTTTCCTTGCCGATCTCTTTCCCCTAACAAAGAAGAATTATGAGTCTACAAGAAGATAGGAAGAAGCTGATGCCAGTTATCTCTCTGGAGACTCTGGTGGTCTGTGTTCTCTTCCTCAAAGTTTCAGCCGCAATAGATGGTGAATTTACCTTCAATGGCTTCCAAGGTGCTGATCTAAGCTCCGACGGAGTAGCATCAATAACTCCCGATGGCCTCCTGAGACTGACCAACCTTACGATGCATGCGACAGGCCATGCCTTCTATTCCACTCCACTCCTCTTCAAAAGTTCTCAAACCAGTAATGTCATCTCCTTCTCTACAACATTTGTGTTTGCAATCGTCCCAGGATATCCACTAGGTGGCATGGGGATGGCCTTTGTTCTCTCTCCTTCGAAAAATCTCTCTGGAGCCTCACACAGTCAGTACTTGGGCCTCTTCAACCCCAGCAACAATGGCAACTTATCAAACCATATTGTTGCGGTTGAGCTCGACACATCCTTCAACCCTGAATTCAAAGACATCAACGACAATCATGTAGGAATTGATATCGATGGCTTGATTTCCACCGACTCCTATTATGCAGGCTATTTCACAAATGATGATAAGTTCAGGAACCTGACACTCATGAGTGGCGAACCGATGCAAGTTTGGATAGAGTATGATGGTAAAGAAATGCAGCTTAATGTGACGTTGTCTCCTTTCAAAGCACCTAACCAAATCACCCTCTCTTGTCTTCAAATATCAACCTTTCCAGCATATTCTTCGACCGCATGTATGTGGGCTTCTCAGCATCCACCGGCACGGTTCAAGCATCTCACTACGTTCTGGGATGGAGCTTCAAGTTGGATGGGATTGCTCAGCCACTGGATTACTCCAAGCTGCCACATCTCCCTCGGACCAAATCCAAACAGAGGCCAAGGGGTATGACCATTTGGATTCCCATATTGGTGGTGGTGTTCCTCTTAATAACTGCGGCTGTTGTTCTTTTGTTGTGAGAAGGAAGAACAAGTTTGCAGAGATTCTGGAGGACTGGGAGCTTGAATATGGATCTCATAGGTTCTCATACAGAGATCTCTACAGAGCCACCAATGGGTTCGAAGACAGTGGCCTTCTTGGAGTAGGAGGCTTTGGCAGGGTCTATAAGGGGTACTACCTACTTCTAATACTGAAGTTGCTGTCAAAAGGGTCTCCCATGAATCCAAGCAGGGAGTGAGGGAGTTTGTAGCTGAGATCATGAGCATCGGTCGGCTCCGGCATCGCAACTTGGTCCAGCTCCTGGGTTACTGCCGGCGCAAAGGGGAATTACTTTTGGTATATGACTTCATGCCCAATGGCAGCCTCGACAAGCTTCTGTTCGACCAAAGAAATTCATCCTTGATTGGGCTCAAAGGCTTCAGATCATCAAAGGTGTCGCTCTAGGCCTCCTGTATTTGCATGAAGAGTGCGAGCAGGTCATCATTCATCGAGACATCAAAGCCAGCAATGTATTGCTGGATGGTGAATTGAATGGTAAACTAGGAGATTTTGGCCTCGCAAGGCTATACGATCATGGGGCTGATCCAAAACCACCATTGCGGTGGGAACAATGGGCTATCTCGCACCAGAAGTTACAAGGAGAGGGAAGGTGACTACGAGCACCGATGTGTTTGCTTTTGGAGCTTTCCTTCTAGAGGTTGCTTGTGGTCGAAGGCCAATTGAACCGAGAGCACCAGAAGAGGAGACGATTTTGGTGGACTGGGTCATGAAGAATTGGCGAAGGGGAACTATTCTTGGTGTTGTCGACTGGAGATTGCAAGGTCGATGCGTAGTCAAGGAAGTCGAGCTAGTGTTGAAGCTGGGCTGCTTTGCTCGGACCGATCACCAGCTGCTAGGCCTAGCATGAGGAAAGTGATACAGATACTAGATGGTGCTGTTCCAATGCCAGATCTCGCGGTGGATCCTATGAGTGTTGGCGTTTCAGCATTACCTGGAGGAGAAGGATTCAGCAACTGCAACACATCGACTCCGTCAATAGGAACTGCTTCAGTTCAGCCCGGAGGCCGATGATTGAATAAAATTCACTGTTAATGGAACTTGTTAATGAATTAGGAGGTGCCAACTGACCTAGTTGGGTTCAGTTGGCAAAATCTCATGTTTTGTAGGAGACATGGATTTGATCCTGCCACCACTCAGATGTTCGACTAGGCTGCTATCATCCTAAATCCTGAAAGGAAAAAAGGCTAAATTCTATTGAACATATATTGTGTATTGATCTACCTTCTTCCTTTTCATTTCATCAACTGCCCAGTGGGATATATGAATCTAGTTCTGTTAAGCTGATTTTTGCGAAACATTCTGGATAGCTGTTAGTTCTTGAGGTTGCATCATTTTTTGACTGCAGCCCTATTCTTATTCTTTTGTTTGTGCTTCATTATCTCAATTAGTTGGGTAGGCTTACTCCCTTCTTTTCAATCGAAAAAAAAAAGGAATTTAGTTCTGTAAATTGTTGGTTGGAGGGTAGATTATTATGAATCCCCAGGGTATTTTGACATGTGAATTGCTGAAGATTGTCACGATAAATTGACAATATAGATTTAGCCATATGACAGGTTATGTTGTTTCTATGATTCGAAGAATAGGTATCCAGAAGATCTTCATGGGCTGTTTTGTTTTATTTTTTTGCTGATGATAAATGATCAAGTTATACGCAGACACATGCATGTCCAACTGCAAGGACATGCATGGCACTATAACTGCAACTGGTCTGGCACAGTCCAAATCCAATCCGTGCTTGAATCAGATTAAAAAGTTGAATCCAAGTCCAATTCATCCTCTTCAGGTCAGACTGAATTAGATTTTCATTCGTGTTATTGATTCATCAAGTTTTCAGATCAAAACATATCAAGAATAATCTAATAGTACAATAAATTTTATAAGCTAATCAATCAGATATAGTCAATATACTGTATCTACTAATTAATCTATTATAATATAGATCAATATATTATAATAGATAATATACAAGCATTATTAATGAGCTATTCTACATAAGATTGGATTGATAACTGGTCATATACAAACATGAATGCAAGCAAGCAGAACACGATTACTAGTGAGAAAAAGTGATGCTACTAGTTTGCTGTCTTGCAAGATAGCTAGCCAAAGCCAAAAATGCCTGCATCTGGGATGCCCATCGAAGTTAGGAGCTACACGTAATTGACCATGATCCGGAAAAATGATAGCGAGAAAAGTAGCATCCATGTAGCACTTGTTACGTCCTTTTCCAAGAACTGCAGCATCCTCCTGTTTTCTGGACAAAATCTAACCAGAATACTACTTGGGTCCAATCAGAACCAATTCTTACTCTTTGGGATGAAATTTTGGAGAAAAGTATTGATTCTATTGGCAGCTATTTTATCTCTAATGAAATGTTTACCATCATTTTGCTGAAAAAAATAAGAAAAGAAGGTTGGGTCTGGACGCTGGACAGTCTATGTTGGGCTTGGATTGGTTGTCAACTTAAACCAACTAATTAAATCGCACCGGAAGAACATAGCATCCATGACTGACTATGATTTTGTCCATTCCAATGCTTTGGAAAACAAGCTATTCTAGACCAATATCGTCATAAGAGACAACCCATCAACTAAAATGTTGGTGTTAATTTATTAATGATGGATACTTAGATGGAGACCTCCTTACATAATTTGTGACCAGAAGAAAGAATAGCTGGTTTTACTAGTAAGCTTGAAAGACTCCTGTAATCCTCTGCTTTACTGTTTGTTCTCCTCGTCTAAGTTCCTGGTAATGAAGTAGGTGGGGCTCTGGCCCTTCCGTTGCTTTAAATTTGGAGAAAGAACAAGCCATATAAGAGGTATCACCGGTTGTTGTTTCATCATGCTTGAAGAACAAAATCAAGGCCTAGAGTTTTTTTTATGTAAAGGGAGGAAAAAAGCCACCCAATTTATTATAGAAAAAAAAGTACAAAAAGATAAAGAAAATGAAAAGCCTCTGATACAGAAGAGAAAAAACCTATCAACACTGGAATTCAAATTTCAAATTTGAATTTCAAACAGAGCGAACCTCCGTTCTACCGCCGATGGGATGCAGAGAACGTCAAAATCACTTGTCCCAGAAAAAAAGAAACTAACGGCTTTTCAACAAATCAATGACATTTTCATCTAACATTATCACAATACCACGCAAAGAGGGGGCAAAGGGGCACGGCCTCCGTCCAACCGTGAAGAGAGAGAAAGATAGTTAGACCACCATCGAAAAAAATCGACGAAGAGGGAGAGAGAGAGGAATGCTCGATCTTCTACTGTCTGCCATGCGTTGAAGGGGAAGATCAGTCGATGGAGATCCAAATTCAAAGAGGAAAGAGGGAGGGCAGGTTTTCCCTTGGGACAAGTTAGGACAAGCTAGGTTCCTTCGGACCAAAAAAAAAAGCCTAGTTAGGTTTGACTTTATGCTTGTAACCTATTTTCTCGTTCAGTGAAGGTACATTGGGGTCTAGATATTTACTCCATGATTTGATGTTCTACTTTTGCAAGAATATTAAATAGATCATTGGATACTCGCAAAGGGCCAAAGAATCCAGCCAGCGTTTTATGTGAAATTTTGGATTATTATTACTTTTCTATCTACATTTGATGGTTTTGAAACAAAAATTTTATGATGACTCAAGCAAAAAGCATTCTATGAATGCTCCCATCTCATTGCCCAATTTGAAACCTACAAAGAAGATAATTTTTATGCTCAGTAACATATGTAAATAATATCATTTTACAAATATTATTTTATTGTGGACAGTGGGAGAAGAAGGATTTCCCCCCAACAATTTATTAAGAGAAAGAAAAGAATGCACAAGAAGAATTAAGGCCAACTTCTTGGGAGCAAAAATACTTAAAAGAGTTCTTCTAATAGCTTGACGACTCTCCTGTACTCTTGCTTCGCATAAATTCCCCATAGAAGAAAGGAATGGAGGGTCTTGCGGAACACTACATTAATGGAGCATTTTTTCCTCAGAAAAATTCTGGAATTCTTCTCCGGCCACACATGCCAACAGACAACCGTAGCCACTCGGTCCCAAGCTCCTCTCCCTTGGGATTTTACTCTTTTACGTCTCCATGATGACCATAATTCCTGAATATTAGGCAGCCAACCTCTGATTTTGAGATATAGTTTGAGAGAGAACCAAATGCTCCATGAAAATGGGCACCTAACAAAGAAATGGGATACCATTTCAGTATTTGCCTCACACAGCGGATAGCTTGTAGAGAGTATCCATCCTTTCTTCCCTGACATCTCTCCCGTGTGCAATTTGTTTTTCAGAGCAAGCCACATAAATACCCTCAATCTTTAAGGTAAAGACTGCCTTTCAGATGACTCTATAGAATGGTCAAAGCGTGCCGCCATTGTTGATAAATCTGTAGTATGAATCCCCCGAGGAGTTCCCATTACCTGTGAGTTTCACAAAAAGGGGCACCTGCAAGCTCTTGTTCCCTTTAGCCTATCTTTTCCGAAAAATATTATTTCTAATCACAGATATGGCATAACAGAGGTCCTGACTCTTGTTTCCTCCACTAAATATGTTTCTAAAGCTCGTCATCTGGCTTCTCCCCCTAAGATTTGCAGTCTCGAGCGAAGATGGCTTCACCTTCAACGGATTCATCGGTGCAAACCTTAGTCGGGACGGCGCCGCAGTGGTGACCCCCGAGGGACTCCTGAGACTGACCAATACCACAGACCAAACCAAGGGCCATGCCTTCTACCCTGTTCCCCTCCACTTCCGGCCATCTCCGACCGCTAATGTCCTCACCTTCTCCACCACCTTTGTCTTTGGTATAGTCACCGAATACAATGGGTTCAGTAGCCATGGCTTTGCCTTCTTCATCTCCCCATCCAATGACCTGTCCACAGCTCTGGGAGTTCAGTATCTGGGCCTCTTTAACTCGAGCAGCAATGGCGATCCATCTAACCATATCATTGCAGTCGAATTCGACACAATACTCAACCCTGAATTCGAAGACATCAATGACAACCATGTCGGTATCGATGTCAATAGCTTGATATCCAACAAGTCCTCCACAGCAGGCTATTTTAGCGACCAGGGCAATGAATTGAAGAACCTAAGCCTCGTCAGTGGCGAACCCATGCAAGTCTGGGTAGAGTACGATGGCAACAAAATGCAATTTAGCGTTACGTTGTCTCCTATGGGAACATCCAAACCCAATCATCCTCTCCTGTCTTCAACCATCAATCTTTCGAGCATCATGTTGGACGCCATGTATGTGGGCTTCAGTGGGTCTCAAGGTCTCAGTAGATCATCCCATTATATTCTAGGTTGGAGTATGACGATTGATGGAAGAGCCAATGACCTCAACCTCTCAAGTCTACCTTCACTTCCTCGACGGAGCAACCTCGAGAAGGGAGCAAACCATTTGAGAGCTTGGTTGCCATCTTCGTTATCTGTGATTGTATTGATGGCTGTCGCTCTTGCAACTTTCATGGTAATAAGGAAGAGGAAGTTTGCAGAGTTGGTCGAAGATTGGGAGGTTCAATATGGGCCACACCGGTTCTCGTACAAGGACTTGTACATGGCGACCAAGGGATTCGCAGACAAAGAACTTCTTGGCTCCGGAGGCTTCGGCCGGGTCTACAGAGGAACCTTGCGCACTTCCAACATGGAAGTTGCTGTCAAAAGAGTTTCCCATGAGTCTAGACAGGGAATGAGGGAGTTCATAGCCGAGATTGTGAGCATGGGCCAACTCCGGCATCGAAATCTGGTGCAACTTCTAGGATATTGCCGCCGGCGAAACGGCGAGCTTCTTCTGGTCTACGAGTTTATGCCCAATGGCAGCCTCGACAAGCTCCTCTTCGGCATGGATGGGTTCATCCTTAGCTGGCGACAGAGGCTTCGAATCATCAAAGGTGTGGCCTCGGGCCTCCTATACCTGCATCAAGGCTGGGAGAAGGTAGTGATTCACAGAGATATCAAGGCCAGCAATGTGCTGCTAGACAGTGAGATGAATGGAAGGCTCGGTGACTTCGGCCTGGCCAGATTATATGATCATGGGACAGATCCTCATACCACTCATGTCGTCGGAACTATGGGCTATATTGCACCGGAACTCACGAGAACCGGCAAGGCGACCACCGGCACCGATGTCTTCGCTTTCGGAGTTTCCTTCTCGAGGTTGCCTGTGGAAGGAAGCCGCTGGACCTAGGAGCACCGGAAGAGGAGGAAGTGTTGGTGGATTGGGTGGTGGCGAATTGGCAGAGAGGAGAAATCCTCGATTCATGCGATCGGAGATTGGCAGGAGAATATCAAGTGGAGGAAATGGAATTAGTGTTGAAACTTGGTCTGCTCTGTTGCCACCGTTGCCTGGGCAAGGCCGAGCATGCAGCGAGTGATGCACATACTGGATGGCCATGTTCCCCTGCCAGAATTTTCGCCCAGTTATCTGAGTGATAGCATCATGGAGTTCCTCACTGATGAAGGGTTTGATGATAATATGGCATCCTATCCATCATCCGCATATGTAAGCTCAGAGGTTTCAGGAGGTCGCTGATTCAATGGGGAAACCTGGCTTCTGAATAATTACCAATGTTGTATTTATCTTCCTTTTCTTTTCTTTTTTTTTCTTCTTTTTTGGATGGAAGTTGGATTTAGAATGTTGTGTTAGAATTTTCTCGAGTAGCAGCATTGATATGCCCACAAAATCATGCCTACCATCCTTGATGGCAGCCGATCCAGAGCTCATAAAACTCTGTTTTAGCTAATTATATTTTAGTCTATCATAGACCAATTCTCTGGCCCTTGGTGGTGAAGCGCATAGGTGATATGTTTCCTCTGTTTTCGTGTAGAGATGGATGAAACTCTTTCTTTAGCGCTTACAGCCTTTGCAACGAAAGCAGAATGGAAGAAGCAATGCTAGTAGGTTTCATACTTTTGGTCCGTTTGGTTCAGTGTAAGTGGGTGAGCAGGAGCCCACTTCACTACTGGACCTGGTGTTGGACCACGTCCCGGTGCCGGAGCCGGTTATGAACTCCCTCATCCTTTACCTAGACTCACGTGGAACTATTTTATATGTCGATTTAGAAGAGACGCAGTGCTTCTTCGGTCCAAAATTACCTACCACAAGAACCGGACCTGTGACATCATATGACATTAATGAGTGACCACTTGACCCCTTGGAAACTCCTCATGTTGCACACCCTTTCATTGACAAAGTCCTCCAACGGGCAGTTGTAGGACATAGCTGTTGCGATTATTATTGTACAAATATGCATCGCAGATGATGGTACTTCCATTGACAAAGTCCATCAACAGGTAGCTGTAGACCATGGTTGTTGAGATTATTATTCTACAAATATGTATCATGGATTGAACGGTGAGGTCTTCACGGTCATACTTGTTTGTCTTTAATCCAGTATCGTGCATCTCACGTTCGACCGATTATTTAGGTGAAGGCATAGCAAAATGGAAAAAAAAAAAAAAAAAAAAAAATAACTGACGCTATATAACAGTTTTGATGATGACACTATAAAATCAAATTTCTTGCACGTCCATATGTTCACACCTCATGTCCAAATATGTTGCTTTCTTCTTTCCTACATCTATCCCTTTTACTTTCCAAGTCTAGAATCGTTCTTAGTTGCAATAGTGTCCTTCCAATATAGTGGCTGGCCCTCCTTTGCGAATGGTGATCGCATGAGTGCTGAATTGGTTTCATCACGGGTTGGCCCGAGGTGTGAAACTTAAGGGCTGAGCCCAGCCCAGCCTCAAACTGGCCCGAGGGAACCACGCCGGCGCGTGACTTGAGCTGGGCTGCGCTCAGGTCCACTTTTTGAGGCCAGGTCTTGGCGATCGCACCAGCCAGCCCGTTAAGAGACTAATCATGTGGATTTGGGGGATGGGATCTAATGTATGCCATTGGAATGGAGGAGCGTTAAACACCTGGCTTTTTTCGGCCGCCATTTCCACCCGGCTTTGGCCATTTAGCATTTAATTTTGATCCTGCACACAATTTAGGGGGTTTGTACACCGTACACTTATATTATAAGCACTTGCATTAGTTGCTCACACAATTACATCATCTCTATGCACGCTTATATCCAGATGTATGCGGTTATTTGTAACCATATAGAAGGTAAGATGGATGTGCTTATGGCCATGGACTAAAAACTAAGTAGCCTAGGAATTATGAGCACGAATTAAACTTTGGTTAACAAGGATTAAACATCAGACGATGGGATGAGCCAATCAGATGGCAATCCTTGATATACAAATCTTGATCATCAAAAGTGACTCCGATACCTTGATCTTAATCTTGAGGTAGGTGAGCAATCTCCTTGGACGGTCAAATCTTTGATTCAGGATATACTTACTACTCTTCTGGCTATGTTTGAAGAAGGCTGAAAAAATCCAACATGTGCACGCAGAGACCAAAAGCATTGCGGATGCCTTGCAAACCACGGGTGCCTATCGGTAACGGATATAGTGTGAGAGCATATGCAGATGTATATTTAGTTCTGATTATGCATTAAGTAGATTTTAGATATTTATATAGGTTTGAGGGGTCTTTTTTTTTTTTTTTTTTTTGATGATAAAGAGGCAAATGCCATCAAATTTATTGATAAAAAAAATTTACATAACAAAATAAAAAAGAAAGGAGGTATATACAGAGATTGGAACATTTGGGGAGGAGTTATAAAAGTTCCAAATAGATAAGTCTTGTTCCCGAAGCTTCCACTATACTATTCTAGAAGAGAATCAAATGCAGTTGATACTTCAAGTACAATTGAGATCATGATATTAAAGATAAAATACAATAGATACTTTACCTCCATCTAAGACTAAAATAGCAGCATACATCATGTATAAGTAATCAAGAAAGAAAGCTTCACTCAAAGGAAAATAACACCGTCATCCAAGATGTTGTTCCGGTCACTGAAGAGACGAAGTAAGAATTCTGATTTTATTCCAAATTCTACAAAATGCAGGAAGCATCTTCTAATGGTGCAAAGAAGCCCTTGTATAGCAATAGAATCGACTGAAGAACATTTGTATAAGAAGATCCTCGCATTGCGTTCTTTTCAGCAATTTCAAATAATTACAGTGAAGAGTAGAAGAACAATCGGCCATGTAGCTATTGAAAACATATTTTTCTCTATCTCGTATAAGGTACAGTGAAAAAAGTTTGAAGAGGCAAAACACCAAGATAAAGACAAATATTCATCCAAATATAGGAAAAGAACCGACAAGAGCAAAAGATATGATTGATATTTTTCATCCCATGACCACAAAGGATACAGCCTCCCAATTGCTTATCTTTTTTTTTTTAAGCAACTCTTTAGTATTCAATTTTTCTTCCAACAAAGCTACAAAAAATATCTAATTTTTAGCGGGACAGGAAGAGCCCAAAGATATTTAGCAAACTCATATTTCATCCCTCTTGAATTGATGAAGTGGTAACAAGATGCAGCAAAAAAGAGCCTTTTCCACCAAGTTCCCAAGTGACATAATCGTAATCTTAATTTAAGTTGACAAGAGTAAAGATGGAAAGGAGACACTCAAATTTTGTTTGAATCTGCAATGAAGAGTGTCTTGATCGTTTGAGTCTCAAAGTCGAAGATCTAAAGTTATAAAAATCAACAATCACTCCACTCTTTTTTCTGATGATGTCGAATAGCTTTAGCAATAAAGTCTGTAGAGGAGCATCAGAAGCCCAAGTGTCCTTCCAAAAAAAGATATCCTTCCCATTACCAAAGTGAAACTTTTATCTGTTCCAGACTACAGGAAGAGCATCAATGGTATCCTTCCAAATACTCGAACATTTTCTTTTTAGCTTCCAAGATATTGATAGTTTCACCTTTTTATGATCCCTCCTGACTAACTTTTCTTGATGCGATCTTGGATTGTGACAAATGATATTAAATCGGATCTAGTCCATATTAACTAAGCACACTTCAGCATAAGTCTATTGGAGATGATCACCGATTGATCATAGTATTTATAATTGGATTTGATTATATTTTAACCTCTAGATGAGTGAGGATACCAACCCTTAAATAGAGGAAGTATGTGAGGATTTGTATAAGTGTGTTTATTTCCACATCGGCTATACATTGAATAGATCTTAAGATATTTATATTCAAATAATACCTTCCGACTAATCTTTTTTGGATGAGATAATGGAATGAAACATATGGACATAGCGTATATAAACAACTTAATTTGTATTTTTGAAGTACCCTAATTACTGGTTGTAATCATAGTTTTATAATAAAAAAGTGATAACTTTCTAGCTATTCATGGCGTTACTTAAAAACATCAAGCACATATATTGGGAGGCCACTTTGTTTGGATTCAAAATAGGTCAAGCAAAACAATAAGCTTAAGTTTCATTGCTTAAAAACATTTACACTAACTTGTGTTATAATTGTAGAGCGAAGTTAATATGCGGTACCATAGTTGAAGAAACATGCATGAGCTGAGGCATTTACATGTTCGTGGTAGCATGTGATTGGTGATCATGCATGAGATAATACATGCTCATCATGTGTAAGCCCTTAAGCTCACAGTCTTTACCCACACGCATTGACACAAATTTTAACATTACGTGGGATGAAGATCTGTTAGGATTTAACGTTTCGAGATTTGATCTATATTGAGCCCACAGCGAGGTTTGCGGCGAAAAACGAAGTCTAACGAGATGAAGATCACCCAAACGAAGCTCGGATGGAGAAGATACGAACTTTTGAAGTCAGTATGAGATCCGAGACGACGGAGGACCGCCGGCAGCCGGCAAGCAGCGGCGGGCCGACAGAGCTAGGCCCAGGCGCAGCCAATGCGCGGGCGCGCGGCCCAGGCACACGGCCCAAGCACGTGGCCCAGGTGGGGCGTGGCCCGAGCCCAGGTGCCCGGTGCGTGCGTGGCCCAAGCCTACGCGCGTGGCCGGCCCAGGCCCAGGCGCTGAGCTTGGGCCTGTACCCTGATCCATGGTGGACCGGATGGTCCATGGTGGACTGCATGGATCGCCTGGGTATTTTCAAGCATTTCTCATGGTCCACGATATTATTCGTGGACTGAAGTACGATCGGACGGCCCAGGGAGCTCCCGATCATAATCCGACGGTCCACGGGGTTATTTGGCTTTGTTTAGGACTCCTAATCCCTCTCTAATTGATGTTTAAGCCCTTTAAAAGGGCCTGTACACAGGAACAAAATGAGGGGAGTGGCCTAGTTTCTCGTGGATGCGGGCGTGAAGGCTTCGCATGAAAAACGATGATCAAGAACCCAAAAGAGAAGAGAGAGAGAGCCGTATGTTGGGAGAGGAGCAGGGCTTCTGGACAGCGGACGCCGGTCGCTTCAGAGGTTCAGGGGGGGTCTTCCAAGAGAGAGAGCTTTTGTGAGGAAAACTTCTGGTGATAGAGAAATTGGGTGTACGAGGGTTGACGGTGAGATCTCCTCATATAAATTTTTTTTTCATAGTAAAGTTTACATGTCCCGTGGAGGCGAGCCCTTTTGTGGCTGATTCACATATTTTGATTGTTTTCTGTTTATTTTTCTTTCTTCCTGCTGCATCGCGCAGTATCGAAAAGGTCTTGGGAGGTGGTATCCTGGCCAAACATCCATCCAACAAGTGGTATCAGAGTGAGGTGATACAAGGACGCAGATTGCAGCGGTGGTGAGCAAGACTGAAGATGGAGAAGATAGGATCAATCAAGATGGAGATCAACAAGTTTGATGGTAAAAGTAATTTCTCCTTGTGGCAGGTAAGGATGAAGGACGTGCTCATCCAACAGAGGTTGATCGATGCTCTCTTATGTGATGAGAAGCCAACCACCATGGAGGTGCGGGATTGAAAATGGCTATAAATGCAGGCGGTGAGTACCATCCGTATGTACCTAGCGGATGAGATAGTGATCCATGTGCTGAGTGAGACTTTTTCGACGGTGCTGTGGTCGAAGTTCGAAGAGTTGTACATAGCAAAGTCTCTCACCAACACTCTTTTCCTCTGGAGGTAGTTTTAGCAACTACGGATAGCTGAGGGACAGAGCATGCAGAAGCATCTAAGTCACTTCCAGAAGATCCTCACCGACCTCCTCAGTGTTGGTTAGGGATGACAAAATTAATCCGACCCGATGGGTATACACCATACCCGAACCCGGTCAAACCCAAAAATAGGGTTTGATCGGGTTTGGGTTCGGGTTTGGATAAAACCCGAAAACTATAGTACGGGTATGGGTAGGGTAT
>KE504865.1:26625-39114 GCA_000441515.1 Elaeis oleifera
ATTGAAGAAATTTAATTATAATTATGCAAGTTTTATGAATTATTATTGAAATTAAATATTATAATTGTAATGATTTAATTTGGCCTTGCATATTCTTTAGGGCTTGCTCTAAGGAGTGTGCGGCCATCACGTATCCGATCCGGATGTTGGGTTCGGGGCGTGACACAAGAACCTGTAGATCTTGAGATATTGCCTTTGAGCCGAGCCTCTCTAGTGGGTTTACAGCCAACCAAACTTGCAACATTGCTCTGTCCTCGTTTATAGCCTTTTCCCACTTGATCATCCTACAAGATTGTAAGAAAAGCACCATGAATCATTAATTCATTAGGCTGCCAAATTACATCTCCATGCATTGCTTGTTTTGCGATTGAATCAGCATCCCTGTTAGCTTCACGAGGAGTATGGGGGCAATTAAAAACGTTGCACCCGGTTTAAAATGTCAGAATATCCTTCAATAGAAGGTGCGCCCAACTCCCAGTGCTATTGCTATCTCCAATACAAGGAACAACAAAGGCAGAATCTTCCTCCAAACAAATGTTACATGCGTTGAGATCCACAACAACTACTCTGAGACCCATCCAACTTGCCGTAAGCTCACCTTGGTGTACCAAGAAACAGGGCAACTATTTACCTTCAGCTTTGTTAAGCTCATCCACTGAATTTCTAATGATAAACCCAGTTGATACCTTATCCACATTGACGACTGCATCAAAGTTAACTTTAATGCTTCCAGAGGTGTGAGGTAATCAGATAATAAGAGAGTTTAAACCCTTCCATAATGGACAGAGAATAGTCACCCCATACCTGAACGGAATTTTTTTTTTGATGAAAGTTGGAGGCTAAGGCCACCAAAAAGATTTATTGAAATTGCAACATAGAAGAAGCTAGTAGAGTTTACAGACTTAGAATGTTACAGCTCGCCACATAGTATGGAACAAGACAATAGGGAGACGAAGGGATGAGATAAGGGAGTAATACAATAAAACAGATGGGGGAGCAAGGTAGTGGGATTAGGAATTTGGCGAGGGGGTAAGTCGCTTGATCTTTGATCGGATTGCACCAAAGTTCTTCAGCTGGTTGGAGTTACAAAGGATCTACCAATCTTTGAAGAGGGACAAAGCATCGGATGCAACTACCCACGTCGAGGAGGCTCTGTTCAGAAAGAGTCTAGCATTACGCTTCCTCCAGCATCTCCAAGCAATGACAGAGAAGAGCATTAAAATAACTAATTGGATAGACTTCGAAAACTTCAACTGTGTCCAGTCCATGCATAAGTACCTGAAGGTAGATTGAGAGGAGAGAGTGCCCAAGGCCACGCATATGGAGCTCCAGATCTTGGAGAATAGGGGGTAGTAGGAGAAGAGATGATCTATTATTCCGGTGATGTGCCACAGATAGCACAGCCACCCAAGGACTTGCCCAGCTTCTTCCAATAGTATCCCTTGTATTCAATTTATGCTTCCAACATAGCCACAGAAACAACGTATTTCAGGGGAAGGAAAGATTCTAAAGGGTGGATGCGAACCTACAGATTGTGCCAGAGGAGTTTAGAAATTGGTAGAATGAGCAAGTGGAGAACTCATCATTGCAAGAATCCTTCCAAACAATTCGATCTTCATCGCTGCCGAAAGTGACAGAGTTCAAGAGACAGACAATGAGATCAAATTGGGTGCGTTCATCGAAGGAAGGGTTTGGAGGCAGTTTGAGACGCCAAGGACGCAGTCTGAGGTTGAAATAACTTGCCACTATGCCATTCTTATTCTTGCAGAGTTTGAAAAAATCAGGGAACAGAGTTTGGAGAGGGGCATCGGCAATCCAATTATCCTTCCAGAAGAGGGTTCGAAGACCGTTGCCACAAAGAAATTGAGTGCGATTTCAGAAAGCACGTGGGCTCATTAATTGAACCGAATATTGAAGTTACTTGAGTGCATCATAGTATCTTGTTGAATGAGATAAGTAGAGGTCCGTCTCATTAGTTGAACTAGAGAATGACTTAGATTTTGAAAGATTCCCTCATTGCGTCTTGTCTAACTCAGCCAAGCACCAATTGCCAACATATATTGCTTCCTCTTCTCCACCTTAGCATCAGACGATGAGTCCATCAAGCCCGGCAAAGACTTTAGGCATAATCTCCATTGAAAGCTCATTCTTGAGTGGTTGCCAGCAGCCTGCAGTATTAGCACACCCTACCAACACATGATTGATATGCTCAATTATATTAGGACATAGGTCACAATTTGAGGAATGTTCAGGTATGATTCCCTTGTTGGCTAGAAAAGTCTTGCAAGGAAATCTATTCCACATCACCTTCTAGCACAAGTATTTGACCCTCGTAGGCACTCACATTTTACATATCCGATGTGTCTTAGGGCCTTGAGCTTCTTGAGGTGGCTAATGATTGAACAGAAAGTTTTAATAGGTGGATTTTAGTCCAGCAACTCCCCAACTTAACTGATCAGACCAATCTATATGTGCAAGAGGCATCATACTGGATTCATTATCTCAGTTGCCATTATGTTAGAAACTGAATGCATATTCCATTCTCGTGAGGGATTAATCAAATCACTGACCTGCAACCCCTCAATTGGAGCTTCTGCATTGATAAAGTAGGCCACGGTGCAAGAGGTAATGTAGACAACCAAGGATCATGATAGACATTGACCGATTATCCATTACCTATCAATCAGATAAATTGGTGCTGAACAAAAGGGCCACATTCACAAATTTTCCTCCAAATTGTAGAGCATTTTCGGGGTTTCCCATAGTTCGTCTAGTTGCCCTCAAAATGATACTTAGCGGAAACAACCTTGGCCCATAAGCCATTGCACGAAAATGCCTTCCTTCTTGCTAATGGTGATGTTATATACCCAAAACCCCCTCTGTGACTTCGGTCGGCATATATTCTTCCATGCAATGAGATGAACGCCTCTTTGGTCAGTACCATGCCCCTGTAAGAAAGCCCTATAGTCCTTTTCCAACTTATTTAAACAATTGTTGGCACATTAATGCAGGAAAGAGTATAATGGAATGGAAAGAGTACAGAACTCAGTAAAGTTGCTCTACCTGCTAAAAACAAGCCTTTCGTTGCCAACTTGCAATTTTGACTGTCATGTTCCGTATAGAGAAGGCTTCCTTATTCAAAGCTTTCCTGATATTGGAATGCCAAGATACTTTCGTAACCCTCTATTCTCATTAACCGCCATGACTCTTTTAATATTTGCTTTTGTTGCCGACAATGTAGTTGGATCAATCATAAACCTGGGGTTTAGCAAGATTGATTGCTTATCCCGAGATAGAGCAATAAGCATTTTAAGAAAACTCACTTGTCTGTCCTTTAATTCTTGTTGTTAACGGTTATTTTTGACAAAGTTGTTAACAATTATTCGCTTGTGATTTAAGCTATGTTGTGACTTTATTAAGCTCAGATTGTAGACTTGACATTTCATGGAGATGCACTGGCATGGCGTGTGAGAAGCCCAAATAAATACGCAAATCTTCTTACCTCCCATGCGGCTTCTGCTCTTTCCTGACATGCAATCTTATTGTCTATTAGAAAAGGCTATCCATTACAATTATTTAAAAAAGGAAAAAAAAAAAAAGAACAAAGCCCAGAGAATGGGCCCAAATTCCTACAATATGTCACTAATGTACAAGTTCTGAAGAAAACCCAACTGGCATCCAAAACTCTAAAATTCCACATAAAAACAAGCAACAAATGTAGGGATATTTTACACCGCTGAGTGCAGAAAAGAGTAATCTCCACGTTCAAATAAAGAACAAGAACAAACAACAACACAGACGACCAAAAGATCAGAAAGTTCACCAAAGCATTGTCACTTCTTGAGTAGTTTCTTGGAACAATTCAAATGGTGCTCTCATTGTATCTCCTTTTGACTGCCATTAAGTAGTCATGGATTAAGGATCATGTGTCCACACTTGCATTTCCAGCTCAAAGGCTTGTAGTTGGAGCTGTCGTCACCTCTCGAAGTGATTGCTCTGGAGGAATACCCAATGCCATTCTTGTCCTGTGGTACTGCAGGCACTTGAACTGGTTCACAATGGCCACACGAGAGACACCTCCTCTCGCAGCTTGGTGGCCTCGATCCAATCAGGGCTCCCACCATCGCCATCTCCTGTCCTTTTTCCTCCTAATTCCCAGTCCAATGTCAAACTTACGAGCCAAAGCTGAAAATCTCATCAAAACAAGGACAAGAAATGCTGTATTGAATAAAAATCTCACCTCAATGACCTCCATAAGATGAAACAATGGCCTACCTGCAGGTGCCAAAGCTTCAGACTTTATGGTAAAGGAAGTTTTGAAACAAAACACATTCGGTGAGAAATTAAGCTACCTTGAGCTGAGTATCTGGCCGGAGTGAAGATCAGTAGGAGTAATATTGACAAAAAAAGATGTTCTTCTCTCGGCGTTCCAGCGATGCATGGATGAATTCCCATTAGAGACGAGTGGATGAGTGAAAAAACGTAGAGGAAAGAGACAGTTATATGAAAAGAGTGAAAGCTGAGTCTTCAATAAGTGCGGTGTTGGTGAGAGAGAGAGAGAGAGACAGCAAGATTAGAAAGATGATTGCTCTTGGCGTACTAGTGCAAATAGATATCTGGAAAAGGAATGCTGTGGAGCCAGTGTTGAATGCATTTATAAGTACCATAGAAAGCCCTGCCATTGACTTGGCAATCAGTTCAGTCGCGCGCACACCCAGACAGAGAGAGCACAACAGTTGGCAGAGGGGTTACAAGAAACCAAGTGACCTAAAATTTCAGAAGCACAGAAGCACATCAGCAGCATAGATTGATGAGCCTCTCCAAGCACTAAAATATTAGAGAAAATAAGCAGCAGGAGCTCAGATATGAATCTATGACATGTTATGTTAGCAGAAGAAAGTTGTGGATAGAGAGAGACCACCGTAAGTCAGAGAGACAGAAAGAGTGAGTGATAATAGACACCGAGATAACAGCTGTGGGGATTCCTTCCACAAACAGACATTGAGATAACAACTAGCTGCCTGATAACCCTTTCTCTACTGTTAATATCCTGTCATTCTTATATATTTTCTCGAGTACGTGGGAGGTGTTTGCTCGGGGTGGTCACACTTTGAGCAGTCCCATTCCAAGCTTTTCTCGAGCAGTCCCTTTTCAACACGCCAACATCTTCTCTTCTTCAGAAGAAAGAAGGGATAGAGGAGACCTCCGTGCTTACACTATGGCTACTGGGTACTGACCTTGAACTTGTTGCCTGGTGGGGTCACCATCAGAGTTCTGTGTGTTCTGTACCTAACAGAGGAGTGATGTAACATTGAGAAGCTGATAAGTTGATGGAAATCCAAAGATAATTACGTTCTAGAAATTTGTAGTAGTTAGTATCCATCCCATCGTTAGAAACTCCATATCATGTAAACATAGCCATCATACTTTCCTCAATAAATGATGGATATCACCAAAAATAAACTTAGATTATGGTTGCCATCTCTCCTCCCTCTCTCTCTCTCTCTGTCATGTTGGTATGGTTCTGGGCTTCTGGCTGGTTGTTATCTTGGGGGCTCTTGGAAAGGAAACTGCCACTAGGGAAGGAAAGGTGGCAGCGCTCCTTGAGACACTGGAACACGCAATGTCTTAAGAAATAAGGAGTGGGTAAAAGGAGCAGGACTCTGTGAGCTCCAAGTCTCGGACCGTTAGATGTTTGAGGATTGAATACTGGTGCCTGCATACAGTGATTACAATCTTGGAGCTTATACGAGACTCCCAGTAATTAACAGCCTGCATTTATCCAAAGAAGAAATATTGCTGATGAGAGGTTTGCTGCTGCTTCCGAACTTCTTAATCATTTTTAAAAAACAAAAAGAAAGGAATCTTGATTAAATTGGACTTCGAAAAAGTTTTTAATAACATATCATGGGATACTCTATTTCTCCTATTACAAAAAGAGGATTTGGCCCAAGATTTTGTTCATGAATCTCGCAGATTCTGACAACCTCTACATCTACTGTTCTCATCAATGGAAAACCAGGTAAATGGTTTAAGATCAGGAAAGGTCTCAAGCAAAGTAATCCTTTGTCCCCTCTTGTGTTCATTTTGGTTGCCGATATTCTCAACAGGATGATGATTCAGACATACAATGAGAATTTGCTGAAATCAATTGGGCCGAATTAGTCAACAAGTTTTGCTAGCTAACATTATCCAATATACAGATGATACTTTAATATTCTGTCAGGTAGTTAAATCTCAACTTCACATTATTAAGTTCCTATTATACATATTTGAACTATTTTCAGGATTGAAAATCAATTTTCTCAAATCCCAATTACTGGATATAGGGCTAAATTCATAGGAATGCCAAGGATGCGCCACAATATTGGGCTGCAAGAGATCAAGATTTCCTATCCATTATCTTGATATCCCACTTCGCTTCAAGTCTCTACATGCTAATCACTGGAACTTTCTTCGGGATAAGATCGGTCGAAAATTATGTAGTTGGTTAAAAAAGGTGCTCAATGTTGACAAACGTTTAACCCTCATAAACTCGATTCTTACGGTGATTCCCATCTACTGGTTGTCTATAACTAGATTATCAATCGCCATCATCAAGAAAATTGATTCAATCTGTCTTAACTTCCTGTGGGGTGATAGTGAGAAATGCTCTAGTTTCAAGATCTTAGTTAAATGATCTCAAATTTTTCGCCCTAAAGAGTTAGGAGGATTAGGAATAATCAATCTGAGAGTCTTCAACCAAGCCTTGCTATTGAAATGGTGGGATAGATTATACTTAGATTGTAAAAGCCAGTGAAAACATATAATAAAGCAATCATACTATCCAAGAGATATAAATTTGACATCATCTCAAAACTTGAGAAGGAAAGTTTCAAACTTCTGGAGATCCGTTCTAAATGTAAGTAAGTATGTCATTCCTTTCTCTACAGTACAGATTGGTGATGGAGTTTACACATCTTTCTGGCATGACTGTTAGATCACTATCTCCAATCTAAAGATAACATTTCTGGTGTTATATTGGTTGGTGAAAGACAAAAATTGCACCATAGCTACTTTTATGTCAAAGGAGAACTGATCCTAGAACTTTATAAATTTATCCCATCCAGCTGCTCAAACCGACCTTCAAAACCTCTCCATGATGCTGAGGATAGTAGATCATTCAAACCATATTGACAGAAGACTTTGGAGATAATTTTCTAACCACAAGTTGTCTATGTCAGCCTGCTACAAGTTTCTAATCCATGGTGGAAAATATCCTTATTCGGTTTGATCATTTGGAAAGTACCAATTCCAAAAAAATATAAGTTGTTCAATTGGTTATGTTATCACCGGAAGATCCTTACGGCCAACACCTTAGCAAAAAAGATTTCCACGGTCCTAGCCGATGCCAATTCTGCTACAACAACTGCAAAAATTTGGATCACGCTATGTTGCATTGCAATTACTCGATGGAAGTTTGGAAGAATATCTTACGGAGATACAACGTTACAGATATTCCATCAGGTATAGAAACTCTCTAGGGTGAATGGAGACAACGACAGAAGATCTCAAATAAATTTAGAAAGCTGGATATCATTATATCAATCACTCTGTGGTGAGGTGATATATATGCTTTTGATCCTTTTTGAAGAGTCTAGAAATGATACACATCTTGAGTCGGGATCTGCTGGGCTACTCTACTCTGGAAAAAGTTCTGAAAACAGTTCTGCTTTTCTACTATCACTGGACACTCAGTGAACTCTGAAACCGAAACCTTTTGAAATACCTCTCCCATCTTTTCAGAAACCAACTCGCTAAACATAACTTCCGATGGGACAGAAAGTTGGGAGTCAGCCCTTTGTATATTTCTTGTTCCTCCACCCACCCTCTATGGGACTTCTCCATGCATTCTGTTCTCCAATTGACCCATCTAAACATTCACAAGTCATGTACTAACCATAATACCTCCACAGATTGTAATTCCCATTAATATAATACTAATTGCAAGGGGAACCCACTCACTTCCTCCTTGTGTTATCTCAAAAAAACAGTCAACCAGACCATTTCTGCTTGAGAGTTGACAGAATCTTAATATCTTGAGAGAGTCAGGCACAAGCACTCACGTTCAAATGTTTCATTGGTTGATGAACCACGGACACGTTTGCTTGTCAAATACTTTTTGGAACATTGAACATGCCGCGTTATGTCAAAATTTGATAGGATAACAGCCATCAATTAATCATATCCTGATCAATTACCCAAGCCCTTTGCAGATTCGCCAGGTGTACCCTTTCCTCTCTTCTCTATACTTTTTGTTTGCTTGTTTGTTTGTTTCTCGCTTCTTCGTTTTCATGTTTTCTCTGATGCCTGTTTCTGCCCTTCTACCATTTCATGTCTATGTGGTGGTCCTTCCCACAGTTTTCCAAGAGAAAGTTTCTACTGATACAGAATGCTAGTGTTTGATGCATTGGCTGTTACCTACAAAAGGAATTGCTGAGTTGGAAAATAATTCCATTCAACTTTGAGTTGGGAGAGCAATGAAAATAGAGAAGCATGCACACATACTCAGCATCGTTTTGCTCACTCCACATTACTGTAATGAGAAATTGACATAATGAATACACAAGCATAAAAATGGGATGTATATTAAAAACTTGAGACTTGTACATTTCCAACAAAATACAAGAAGTCTATACAACTTTATAATTTGCATTAATTGTGCAAGTATTCAAGGCCTTCTAAGAGTGCACCTTTGGGACAGTTCTCTACGTTCCCTTCCTTCCCTTGACCAGGATACAGACACTTATACATGGCCTGTTTTGACACCGCACTCAAAAAAGTTTTCACAAATGCTTCTTAAATCTAGTTGCAAAATCTTAGATCTAAATACATGGATGACCATCTCATATTGGAGAAACTACAACTCAACTGAACAAAGCCTTAATGCTAAACTAGTTGGAGTTGGCTGCATGAATCCTTTCTCTCCCTTCCACTTAATTTAGGAAATTGGAGAAACTGCACCTTTGTAGATTAGAAATGGCTGAGACTGTTCATTATAAAGAAATTGTCGATCATGTGAAAGATCACATCTGCACCATCTGAATTTATGAAGTATGTATTTACCTGCACCAAATTAATACAATGCTTATGGACCAAGGAGCTCTAACTTGCACATATGTGTGTCAGATATGTGTATTTCAAAAAGCCATGATTACATATGTTATAATGCCTGAGACCGCAATTTAATGTCCAAATCTAGATTGTAAGTCTTCACATAATGTGGCACTGGAGATATTTGAGTTTGGCCTTGTGGTCAATATAGGCAAGGGCCATCTGTACCCAGTCTTTTAAGGCTTTTTCATCTTTAAGTATTGTGGTAGTTACAGTGTAGCTATTGCTAAAACATACAAAATCTATTCCTCTAACCTTAGTTCTGATAACAAACAACTATGTGAACTTAAGATGCAAATTGACCCAGAACTTGCTATCAAGAAATTTTGATGCAAGAATAAGGCAATAGTGGCCAAGTAGGTTTTAGTAGAAAAACTGTTAGGCTGGCGGAAATCCACTGCTCAAATCAAGAAAAGAAAAACATTACTTGAAAGAATACGGACTTAGAAATCCCATTCACTAGACAAGGAAATAATGGAGGGAGATAATCTGATAGCATCAAGTGAAAGGACGGTTGAAAAGGAGAAAGTTTGGGTTGAACTGATGGAGGATGAGTATTGTTATTTGTATTTGGCAGTCACAAGGGTCCTCCTGGAACCATTCCAGGTTGCTAAAATGGAGAAACCTGTTAGTCTTTATGGGAGGCTTTTTGGTTCTGGGGTCTCTAATCTGTTTCACCATTTCATTATGTCAATGAAATGTGTGGTGGTATTTCCACCATTTTGCTTGAAAGAAGTCAAATTTATAGAAGGATTAAGCACTGGCAGAATCCAGTGTTCAAAGTAGTTTAGATTTAGCTCATGATAGCACTTAAGAAGTATTTGATGGTTTAAACTGAAATAAAAGGTCATACTAGGATTAAGGGCATAAATATATCTGATTCAGAACCTAAAGATGGCCCATAAAAGAAAGAAAGAACAACCTTACGAAAAATGGAAGAGATGCTGCGGAAACAACTGTATGCCTCGTATAAGAGTAAGAAATTAGAGCTGAAAGGACACAAATACAAGGTCTTCACCACCAAAATATCAAAATCATCAGCTAAGCTCTTGGTTCTTGATAAAAAATCACCAGAAAACATGATCTTGCAAGGAAGAAATACTCTCAAGCACTCATAATCGAGTGAATCAAGCAACTAAAAGTTGGCATTGAAGGATGGAGCCCAAAGAACCCTTAATTCTAAGAGAAGAGCACAAAAACCAAGTTAGATGTTAGATCAAAATTGAAGAAAGCCAGAGATGCAATGACAAATTGTTGAATCATGCAGAAAATACTAAAGCAAATTGTGTTCTGTATGCCATAGCTGCAAAAAGGGGATGCAGGAACAGAGCCCTCTAAGCTGTCAACACATTCATCTCAAGCCAATCTCATCTCATAATGGAATCTCAACTTGGAGAACAGGAAACAAGGTCCAGAACTGGGAAGATCTTGACAAGAGTCTAGACAAAAAACTTGGACACACCTATTGTTGAGCTTAACCTGGGATGCGAAGAGAAATAGCAACTGTCCCACAAAGAGTTATAGATGTAACTTATCAAGATTTGTTCTGCCTTTGCAACATCTGAGAGTACCCTACAACACCTCCCACACCAAGGAGTTACCACACAGATCGGACACATTCAAGCTCATATACAGAATTTTAGACAGATGAAGTATAAAGGAAACAGAACCAAGGCAAGCTGACAAAAGTTTCTCCCCTGACAAGTTCAACGAGCAACTAAACGACTTTGTAGTCTGCGGCAGATGGAAGGGGCAGATAGACTACTGACAATTTTTTCTCACATACTTATTTAATTTAGGTCATCTCCTTTACTTGAGAATGCATTGTGTCACATATATCTAAAACAAATGCAGTTTCTAGATGAAATTTGTGGCATACAGTTGATATTAGTGAAATGGAATCGATCATTGATATGTTTCGCAAACAGGAAGAGAGTAACATACCTGAATAGTACAGTGAGCAAAAATTTTTGTATACTTTTTTGGAAGCTGATATCTACTCTTTCCCAGGGAACTCTGGTTAAACCTTTGATCATTGCCTCTGCAGTTAAAGGAACAAGACATGCTTGAGACAACCAGCCAGTGAATGGAAGGAATGAAGAAGCAGCACACAAACTTCTATCATCAAGATCCTATAACATCTTCACTGTTCATGACCCACTCTCATCAACATACAAGTACTAATGAAATAAAAGAATACAGCAGTGCATTACAATGAACACTTTCAAGCAAGCTAAAACACCTACATATCCTTACCTACACATTTTTTCTTTCCAATCAAATTATAATTCGCAGAACAAATCATCATAAAATGATGAGAAAAGCATTCAACTAAATTTAATATTTACAATTTCAACCTAGGAAGCATGGATACCGGTACGCGGTAAGGGTACTTTATGGTATGGGTACACCGATACGGTAAAAATTGAAAAAATCACGATACGGATATGGCTAGATATTTTATATTTTTATTAATATTTGAATATATATAATATTTCAATATTAATAAAATATATGAAAAAACTGAATCATATATATAATATGTAATACCCGACCCATTTGGGCCTTAGACCAGGCCCAAAATCTGAGAAGCCCAAATCCCACAAAAAAAAAAAAATGAAGAAGACTCCCTTCTTTCTCCCAACCGGCTCCTAATCGGAGTCCGAAAAACCCACGGAGGAGTCAAACTCCTTCCCTCCGCCTCTATTTGAGGAGATCTCTCCCCTCCCCTCCCATCAAGAAATCGGGAGCCAACGGCGAGGATCACCGGAATTTTGTCCGCGGAAGCCGTCATTGTGCTCGCCCCTAATTCTCACCGGAGATGTCACCGGAGCTCGAGGTAAGCCCTTCTCTTCCTTCCTCTTTTCCTTCCCCTCCTTTCCACGGCACTGTGCACCCTTGCCGACCGTCGGGCTCGTCGAAAAATCCACGAAAAGATGAGATTCTATATTGTCCTGTTCGGGCGAGCCATTTTCTCCTCTTTTCCAACCACCGGTGCCGCCGTTTGCGACGTCTCACCCCTAGTATGGGACCCTCATCTCTCTATCCCTCTTCCCTGAAGGTCTTGGCCGCTGATGACCAGCCAATGATCGAAAATAAAAGAAAAAGGGACGGGTCCCCTGTTTTTAGAAAAAAAAATTCACCAGCTGAACCTTGCCGTCGGCCGTTCCTTGCCCCACCGCCGTCGATCGCCGCCGCCGGACATCCGGCCATGCCGCTGCCCCTCGTCGGAATTGAGCCACCGAGCCCCACTCCGTCCATCCCTTGTTCGGCCGAGAAGAGAAAGAAGAAAAAAGAAGGAAGAAAGAAAGAAAAGTAAAGAAGAAAAGAAAAAAA